>QBDW01000248.1:0-58887 GCA_003261595.1 Maconellicoccus hirsutus
TAAGTTAACGAAGCGATATCCGAAGATTTCCGAGCATTTCCGAATATATTTATCACTTGAAAAAACTAGTGGACTTTAACGCCTAGTTTTTTAAGCGCTCGTAAATTAAAGTTGATTAAATCAAATGAAAATTTTGTTTTACCCTTAAAAGTTAAATTGAGTTATCATCATTAAAAAAGTAAAACACCACCATTTCCCTGAGACATTAGTACATTTCGTATTTTTCAAATATGGTCACACTGATTTGATCGTCACAGAATTCTAAAAAAATATAGTTCGTGTCGTTTAAAAATTTAGAACGTCAACGTCAACGTACTTATCGCGTGTTGTTTAATTGTTTCTAATTTTCTGTTGAAATCGTGCGTTTATTTGTTAATTATTTAATCATTATGAATTTGTTTGCTTCACAAATTTTCCTGTTTCTGTATAAATTCAACTATCTATTCGCGGTAATCTATAAACAACGGGATTTTGACGTGAAATAAGTTCATCTGTTTGGTGCCAAATCATCGATGGATTAGGAAATTAAAGAAATTGATTGTACGTAATTTCTCAATTGCTGACCTTGAATTGTATGAAATAATGATACCGTTCTTTATTTAATATCGAATTACAATGGCGAAATTTACAATAGACGGAAATTCTATCATTTGGAGCATCCGAACATCCCAACACTGAAGTGAGTGGAGAAGTTACTATTGTTTATCTTTGTTCAACATTTTACAACATTTTCAGCTATATTTAGATTTTATTTATTTAAAACATATGATTGTTCTAATAGATGAAGAAGAACTAATGAAATTTACAAGTGCGTGTTAGTGATACCATCGGTGGACCTCCTGAAGTAAATATCATTCCAATAACGAGAGAAATTCAGGAGTGAAACAATTTGGAAATGAAGAGAAAACGAGGTAGTGTCATGGTATAAAAATGTTTTAAATTCTCAAATTTATTCAAACTTATGGTTGAAACGTATGTGCGTAGGCATCGGTAACTTCCGACGTCATCTACTTGTACTTAATGTAGGTTGATCGTTTTTATCTTTCTTGCGTGATGATGTGGATGTGGAACTTTAAACCGCATCTCCCTCTATTCCGAATGTGCTATACAAGCCAATCAGCATCTAGTACCTACATTCCCTCGCCGACGTTGAAGTATGTGTTAAAGTATTTTGCGGAGCCATTATAAATTGGAATTAATTTAACGTTAACGGGTGTGGACGAAATACGTAATGATGGAAATTTCCGCTTCTCATTGGTGTGTTTTAATTTTGGTATTTACTTCGAAAGAACATTTCCGAATGTTCGATGAATTCATCTATTAATTATGTTTTGTCTTTCTCGTGTCGTGTTGTACTATAACGTAGTCGTCTGCTGTTTACGTGCCACGTTGTCTGAAAACTATGCATCACAGTTGAAGTCATTTTGAAATGAAATTGAATTGATGAAGAGTATGGATGGCATACGTAGATCAATGTAATTTCCACCTCTTACTAGTGAGTTTATTTGGATAACCATGTATCCCTTGAAAACAACTTCAATTGCGTTCATTTCGCTTCGAAAGATGCTATTAATTTCTGCGCAGCTAAGGTAATTATTTAATTAAAAATTGCTATTTCAATTCGAAGTGTCATATTTATGTATGTTTATTACAGTTTTACAAATTCGTTCGAAAATGGTCGGAAAGCAAAATCTATGAACACTTAGAAAATATAACTCTTTAAAAGAAACTTCATGGTTGTATCTACAAATACATACTCTGGAACTTCCCTGGTTTAACTAGAAAGTTCCAGCTAAGTATTAAAAATGGAGTCGAGTAAGTTTGGAAATATTTTATTTTGAAAGAATTCATTCGTTCAACAATCAGTAAGATTACTTTCATAAAATGGTTTTGTGTAACATGTGTACCGGATTTTCATATCTGTTATTGAAGTTTACAAGGTGAGTGAGGTAACCATATGATAATTAAGCTCAAGGTCTGAGGTCACTCTGGTCTCGCTTCAAAACCGAAACGAAAACAAGGTTGTTTGATAATGACATAAAAAAAGATGATTATTTGTTCTCTTCCTATTCCTCGAGTTCCAAAAGTTGGTTGACAAATTTGCAATTTACAAAAAATCAGCATAATAGAGCTAATCCAAACAAATTATAGATATCTAGGGATGAACATTGTTTTTGTTTTACACTCAATACTTCTAGGGTGATCGAACGTCAATTCTGACACTTGCTCGACAGCGCGAGTTTCTGATGATACAGAATCGCGACCCGACATTTTTAAGAACATTTAATAACACATAATCCGAACAAATTATAGATATGAAAATAAGTACTTACAGGTATAGGAAATATTGAGATTATTATTATTATTATTATTATTGGAGTAATATCTCCTTGAAATTCGGTATGTCAATGAACGTATGAATATAATACGCATCATTTCGGGTGATACTTAATCGTAAAAGCGTATATCGATGAACTTGAAAAGGAAGAAGCTCCTTGCATCCAATCGATGAAGAACTTCAGTATTACGATCCAATACAGTGGTAGAAAAAATAAGTAACGCAGTTGAAACTATCCTTAGATAAAGTAGTTATATGAGGTACGTTAAAAATGACGATTCTGTAACGCGAATTCCAGAAAATAATAATCCTCAAGTAGAGGAAAACGCATACAATACAACATTAGATTCACGATTTTTCATCAGTGTGACCAAGAGTCCGAAACTAATATTCACGGGAGAACTTACACTTTGAGTTTAAAGTTTGCCAACTGTAAAAATTAAAAAAAGTTTTATAACATGTACTTTTTTTGATGCTTTTATTTGAAAATAAAATTGGAGGGGAGGCTCCCATTCCGGATGTTACCGGTGGGGCAATTTTATCATTTTTTACAATTACAGGTTAATTTCAGCGATCTCTTCAAAGATGGCCTCAAGGCCATTTTTGATTTCTCGCTTGACGTTACCTGAGTCAGCCGTTGAGTCATCGCCTGTGTAGTTTTTACAGGTGATTTACCCCCCCCCCCTTTTTTTTTTCTACCTTCAGTATCAGATTCAACATTTGGGTCATTATTAGCTTTTGCTTTCGTTTTATTATTATTATTACTTCTTTTTTTAGATTTAATTTTATTGACAAGTTGATTCGGACTAGAGCACTTACCCCCTTTATTTTGGGGAACCCCGTGTTCTTGATCAGTTTCCTCCTCACATGTTTTTCAAAAAAACACCAAAGTCGCGTTTGTACCACTTTTTTGGATAATTAATGCAGAAACCATATAAAAATACTTGTTCACAGTACAACTGCGCAATAGTGTATGATTTGAATATTACTAAATGGAATCCTTTCGGGGTATTTTTGATAAATTCCAGCTGCTCCAGCAGGAGAAATTACTTTTACAAAATAATGTTGATTTATTCAATAATATACGCGTAATCAAAATCGACACCCATTGCAATTTCATTATTAGTTGATATTACTGGTGGATATATCGAAGACAACTCATTCACTGAAATTCATTTCCTGTTCGATATTTGGTGAAAAAATGTCAAAATGGATGAATTGAAAATATCTTCAAATAAATTTAAAATTACTATAAGAAACTAAAAACACATTAACAAAGTATTAGTTGGGAAAGATCACTTCTATATTATAGAAATAGTAAGTAGACGACAAAAGTAATAGACGTGCGGCTCATTCTTAGAGTTCAAATACGAAGCAACTTCGAATGGAGCACGATTTTCGAAGTGCTTCGCTAATTTGTCGATAATTCGACACGCCGGAGTTATGGCGTACTTCAACTCGTTGATGCCGCATCGTCGCATCACCCGCGTCATTATGGATGCAACGCTTTCAAAGCGAATAGTTTCTCCGGTACTCGTGTAAAAGTAGACGACAAAAGTAATAGACGTGCGGCTCATTCTTAGAGTTCAAATACGAAGCAACTTCGAATGGAGCACGATTTTCGAAGTGCTTCGCTAATTTGTCGATAATTCGACACACAGGAGTTATGGCGTACTTCAACTCGTTGATGCCGCATCGTCGCATCACCCGCGTCATTATGGATGCAACGCTTTCAAAGCGAATAGTTTCTCCGGTACTCGTGTAAAAGTAGACGACAAAAGTAATAGACGTGCGGCTCATTCTTAGAGTTCAAATACGAAGCAACTTCGAATGGAGCACGATTTTCGAAGTGCTTCGCTAATTTGTCGATAATTCGACACGCCGGAGTTATGGCGTACTTCAACTCGTTGATGCCGCATCGTCGCATCACCCGCGTCATTATGGATGCAACGCTTTCAAAGCGAATAGTTTCTCCGGTACTCGTGTAAAAAATAGTTTTGGTACTCGGCTGACTTTCTGTAATTGGCATATGATCGCAAGATGCGAACACGTTTTCGCCGGCACGGAATACCAGTACACGTTGCTGGTGAAACTCCGTCAAGGTCGATAATAGCAGCTCTGGCTGACGTAATTCATTTTTCAGGACAAGCTCCGAATAGTCCATAAAATGGGACGCGTTAATTTTCTCGTCGGACGCAACGTACGTCGGCACGGGGATGATAGCGCCGATGCCGGAAGTTTTCTCCACGTTCGCCGTGGTGATGATGGCGCTGAAGGGGCAACGGTCATTGTTCTATAACGAGGAACTGGAGAAGATTCCGATGATATGGAAACACTCGGTTGTGGCGCTGTCACAACATCGCGTTCTATTTAAACACGCATAGAAAAATTAGTTAATAAGTCACATATTCAATATCAAAGAAAAGAAAACCAAAATGTACCTTCTGGTTCTACTTCAGTAGTAATCGTGATTGTAGCGGTGGTGGTTGTACTTGTCGTCGCCATTAGTGTGTAGCATGGTTCTATCGCAGGCGAATACGGACACGTAATATCATTTACATCTACATACAAGTGCATAGTATATTACAAACGAACACTGGTACCATATATTCGAATAGCGCATACCTGTATTGCCTGCATTGTAAACCAGTTGCGGCGTGTTAAACGTTGTAAAATCGTCTTCTATATCCCATGTAACGTCCATTTTGTCATCTATATCGCGATCACACAAATACCGCAAAAAACGCGTTATTGCGTTTAGAAAAAAGCAAAAAAATCCAAAAACGTTGACAGTGCTTACCTGTGCGACGAAGTGGTTGCGGTGTGTTAAGCGTTGGCAATTCATCTTCATTAACCTCCATCGGCGTCGTCGTTGTCGTCATAGTAGCAGTCTCATCATCCTCCACTGCGAACACAAACACGCGTTACATTCACTCAAACAAACACATAACCCAACCTAACATATGACTATCGAATCCCTAAGCCATAAGCCACGGGGTCTTAGTGGTCGAATCAGCACTGTAGGTGTCAAACTTCACCGACTCGGCGTTAGAAATTTTATCAAAAAAGGGCATATGCCAAGTCGCTAATACGTATACGAGCAATACTTTTAAGCTCGTCACTTTCGACCCCACATTACGAATTTCGTCTAAAAAGCCAAAGTACCTCAATAATAGCAATACTCCTTAGCACAACAATTTTTTTTTCAAATGAAAAAAAAAAGAAAAATAATTAGTACTTGAAAAATATTTTTGGTCAAACGGACCTCGAAGTTTACAACGCGATAATAGGAAATTAAAAAAATATTCGCGAATAAAATTACTTCTAAAACTAGCATGCGGACCTCAAGTTACATAGATGGTAGGATTACTTAACGACAAATGCATTTCTATTAATGGAAACTTCAGTTATTTATATCGATTTGCAATACAGAATTTTTTTATGGCCAAGCAACCTGTGGCCAAAGGGTGTCATAAATTATCGATTCCGACTGAATAATAATTGTGCTACGTACAGATGCACACGTGTCGAACATTAGCGAAGAAAATAGAGGTGAATACATTTGAATTTTTAATTCATTCAAACAGACTGCAGACTTGTTTTTAAGCGCAAAAAAAATGAAATTTTTATAATTATTTTATTTCATTAACTTGAGAGAACGATATGAACTCTTTCAGAATATTTTATGTTGTCCATTATTCGACTCCTATTTAATTAGCTTTTTTGTTACAACGTGATGTAGATGTTTTGTGATTGATTCTTTTTAAAATTGTAAATTATTCGCAAATGTAGATTTTTTGATTCTGTTGAGAATATGAGTGGTGGGGGTGGGCAATAATCATTTTCTCTGGTCATGTAACTAGAAAGAAGAATTTTTTTTAAATGTTGTAGTCTAAAAAAAAATACTGAACAAATATTCAAGACTTTTTGCTCCGCTGTGCGAAAAACATCTTTCATTTGGCTGTGGAATATTCATATGAAAAAAGCAGTATGTATTTAAATTTTTCTTTGTATCATTTTTTTATTTCCTTTTAATAATTTAATTGTATTCTTAGAGTTGTATTATAGTAGAACATGATGAAAAAGCTGAGATGGTCGTTTCTTCGCCCTTGTATAAAAAATATTTATCACGAAGTGCAAATTTAAGAGAAGTATAGACTAGCTGTGTTCAGCATCTTCATGAAATTCTGAGGTAATTGAGTGATTTTCTATCTTTAACATCTGTAATGTTTACTGTTATCATGTTTCTTAATTTATAAAAATATTGGAGTATAAAAGAACGAGATTTTTCTATAATGATTTCATTTTTTGAACAGGTTTTTGCTGAAGTTACCATGCACGCTGTTCTAACGCAAGGCAAGATCAAGAGGTATTTTTCTATTACAGATTCCGTTGATGATTTGATAATTCATTTTCTCGGCATGATGAGATTGTTGCTCGTGTTTGTTTTTTGTTTTTTTGAGAATTTTCATTTTACTTGTTGTAAGGAGACTTGTAGTAGGTATTGGATGTTTTTCATAAGATTACGTTTGATAATTAAATGAAACAATGGTTCAGATTTTATTTCTGTGGTTTGGCCTTCTTTCAATAAAGGTTCAGTTGTTCTTAACGAATGTTTTTTGAAATATTGGTGTTTTTTTCGTGAACGAAAAATGAGCAGGTAAATGGAACATTGTATTTGTGATTAGCACTCTCGACTTAATGATATGTCACCTTTTAAATGACGTTTCAATTTCATGAAAATGATGGTCATAATCGCGTCGCGGCGTCACAGAAGAAATTGAAGAAATATGGCGACTGTAATGTTTCGCCGCAGTAATCGAATTAGATTTCCCGTTATTTAACGTAAATCAGTTGTAGGAGCCATTTTTAATTGTTTCATCTTCTTAGGCTCCCAAATCCTCTCCTTGACGCGAAATATTCCATGTATAGATGGCGGAGGCTTTGACTTGACCATATATAATATGTTTTATATGTACTATAGTCAAAGGGCGGAGGCAACCGCAATATTTTACCGCAGTAATAGAATTGAGTTTCCCGTTATTTAACGTAAACTCGTACCGAAAAACGGAGCCAGTGAGTTATTTCATTTTGTTAGGCTCCCACAGACTCTCAGATTTTCTTATCATATTGGCGCGAAACTGATAATATAAAAATGCTTGAATTTTTGAAATCTCATTCATACTTCGAAAAGAGTCATTTTTTATAAATTTCATATAGTATATTCGTCCATTAACTGTTCTAGTTCATGTTCTTACAATGGCGACCGCTGCAGCTCCTGCAGTGGTTAAAAAATTGGATGAAACCGTTGTCAATCGCATAGCTGCGGGAGAAGTTATTCAAAGACCAGCTAATGCCTTAAAGGAATTATTAGAAAACAGGTAAGAAGCAGTTGAAATTTTACTTCATACCTCAAATTCAATCCTTTCTATGGTTTCAGTTTGGATGCTAAATCTACCAATATTCAAATCACGGTTAAAAACGGTGGTCTAAAGTTGCTTCAGGTAATTATACTTCACCATTTATAGTTCATCGTGATCGTCCTACATCTATTTATTTGATTTCAGATACAAGACAACGGTACCGGAATTCGTAAAGAAGACATGGATATAGTTTGCGAACGTTTCACAACCAGTAAACTCCGGCAATTCGAGGATCTTAATACAATAACCACGTACGGATTTCGAGGCGAAGCTTTAGCCAGTATTAGTCACGTTGCTCATTTAACAATTATCACCAAAACAGCTAACGATCCTTGCGCTTATAAGTAAGTATATCGAAGGTATTTCATGATGAAGATTCTTAATTTCGTTTTTGTTTGCAGAGCTAGTTACGAAGACGGAAAATTGAAAGGTAACGTGAAACCATGTGCTGGTAATCAAGGGACCCAAATCATAGTGGAAGATTTATTTTACAATGTTGCCACTAGAAGGAAATCTCTAAGGAGCAACAATGAGGAACACGTGAAAATCATAGACGTGGTATGATCTTTGTTTGTATAATCAAGCATTATTATTCCGTTGCAATTGAAATACCTCTGTTGTTATTTTAGGTCAGCAAATACTCCATTCATAACCCTTCTGTGGGATTCACGCTTCGTAAACAAGGTGACAGTTCGACTGATGTAAGAACCAACCCGAATTCCACTCATGTTGATAACATACGCAGTATTTATGGACAAAATGTTGCCAAGTATTGTTTTTTGTTTTTTTAACCTTGTGTGAATTTCGATTGATTTTTATCATTTCACCAGAGGAGTTGAACCTGTTGAGGCAGAAGACGAATGCTTGAAATTTACCCTCAAAGGATACATGTCCAATGCTAATTTTCCTATGAAGAAACAAATATTCCTTTTATTCATTAACAACCGTTTAGTCGATTCTCAAGGTATTGCGTCACAGGAAACCGTTTTTATGCGATATATTCATTGAAATTTTTCTGTAGTTTTGAGGAAGACTTTGGATCAAGTATACAGTTTATATTTGCCAAAAGGAATGCATTGTTTTTTATACTTAAGTTTAAGCCTTGATCCTCGCAACGTCGACGTTAATGTTCATCCTACCAAACACGAGGTTCATTTTTTACACGAAGACGTTATCATCGACAGAATCAAAACAGCTATCGAGAATAAATTAACCGGATGTAATACGTCGAGAATATTTTATACTCAGGTAACTCTCGCTATTTCACGTTTTTTCGGCAACTTTTCAATTTTAATATAATTAATTTTATTTTTCAGACTAAATTACCCAGTGAACCGAAACCGACGCCTGGACCATCTAAAGCCGAAACCAGTACAAAAGAAACTGCTCCTAATTACTTGGTACGTACTGATCCAGGGATTCAGAAGATCGACAAATTCTTCAATCCGAATGTTTCTGCTGTGGATGCGAATGTTACAGTGACTACTGAAATAAAGTACTTTTAACTAACTCAAATTGAAACTCGAAAGCTTTGATGGTTTTCTGATTGGTATGATTGGCATTTACATCGTAGAAGAGACATTAAGCTGACCAGCGTTATAAATTTAAGAAAAGAAATCGAGGCCGAGGTCGATGACAGGTTGAAAGAGATTTTACGAAATTTCACCTACGTCGGAGCCGTTGATAGAATTTGGTCTGTGATTCAAAATAAAACCGAGTTGTACATTTGCAACAATGCTTTACTATTGTAAGTGTAAACTTTCAATAGGAATAGTCTCACAAGGAAATTACCAATAAACGTGTTATTTTTTATAGCGAAGAAATGTTTTATCAAATAATGATAAATAATTTCGCAAATTTCAACGTCATTAAATTTTCAGTGAGTAATTTCGTCTGCAACGAATTAATTAATTTGTCGAAGATAAATAATCCACCAATTATTTTTAGTCACCTTTATACCTGCCGGAACTTATATCAATGGCGATCGATGAAATGGAAGGAAACGACGAAGAAAAAGCCCAAATAGCTAAAACTGCTGCAGACGTTGTTGATTCCAAAAAAGCCATGTTAAATGATTACTTCTCTACTGAAATTGACGATAACGAGAATCTCTTATCAATTCCTTTACTATTAGGTTAATTTTTCAATTCTTTTCTCATGTTTTTTTTTTAGTACTTATTAAATATGTTAATTGTTTAATTATAGACAATTACGTGCCCGACGTCGCCGGATTACCATCTTATGCTTTGAGTCTAGCTACCGAAGTGAACTGGGATGAGGAAACTCCTTGTTTCAGGAACTTCTGTACTCAAACAGCGTCATTTTATACATATGAATGGAAAAAAGAAAATGTTGTTGAAGAGGATGATGATACGGTACGATTAATTAAAAATTAAGATGCTTTCGTCGATATTTCAAGTTTGTGTTATCGATTTTTCATTGATTATTTAGGATGATAAACCATCCAAGTGGGCGTGGACTTTGGAACACGTCTTGTATCCAGCGATCAAGAAGAATTTACTACCGAGTAAAAAACTTTTTAACGATAGAGCTGTTTTACAAATTGCCAGCTTACCTCAGTTGTATAAGGTCTTCGAGCGATGTTGAAATTTTTGATGTTTTCTGTAATTATAATCGTATTACGTTCAAGTTTATGTTTTTATTGCTCGAAATTGTGTTGCTTTGACATTTTTGTAATTTTGATGGTATATTCGTGTTCGGTTATATTGCTTCAGTAAAATGAGACATTTCTCGCGATAATCCGCTGACTAAATAACTGTAATTATTTCCGTTTTTGCACATGTTACTTGGGTTGCATATTGATTTGCGTGTAGGCAGTGACCTATATAATAATTAATTATCGCAGTTCTAATCGGCAGATTTCCGCAGATAATATTTCATTTTACCAAATTTTGATTGCTAAAGAAATTTTCGCGATCGAAATTCGATCGAATACGTGGTACAAAATAAAACCATAACTGATGATCGAAATCGATTCCCCTGGTCCGAAAACCTATAATTCGCACCTCACGCTCCTTCTTATCCCTTTCAGAAATCAAAATAAATTTATACTGCCTGCATAATGCAGGGACATTCAAAAAGTGTGACAGGTAACTTATACTGCGCCAAAATCGAAACATTAGAATTCGATAATTAATGAATGCAATTTTACCTTCAAAATGTATGATATACAATTCAAACAATATATTTGTCGAGCATCCCTCTATAATAACAATTTTCAGATAGAAAAATCATGAATTTGCCTTCAAAAAGTGAGATAGGCAACTTATACTGCACCAAAATTGAAACATTAAAATTCGATAATTAATGAATGCAGTTTCAACTTGAAAATGTATGATATGCAATTCAAACAACATGTTTGTCGAGCATCTTTCTAAACTAATAATTTTTAGACGGAAAAATTATATGATTTTACCTTCAAAAAGTGCGACAGGCAACTTATACTGCACCAAAATCAAAACATTAGAATTCGATAATTGATGAATGCAATTTTACCTTCAAAATGTATGATATGCAATTCAAACAACATATTATTTGTCGAACATCCTTCTAAAATAACAATTTTCAGATAGAAAAATTATATGAATTTGCCTTCAAAATGTGCGATAGGCAACTTATACTGCACCAAAATTGAAACATCAAAATTCGATAATTAATGAATGCAATTTTACTTTCTAAATGTATGATATGCAATTCAAACAACATATTTGTCGAGCATCCTTCTAAAATAACAATTTTCAGATAGAAAAATTGCATATTTCCTATTATCGTAGTATCTTGGGCGTAATTAAAGAAGTATTATGTAGGCCAATAGAAAAAATAAAATTAATATTTTTTCGAATTTCGCCACTGTCAAAAAAATGGAGATTAGTGTCAATAAGTTGTTTCGAGTGTTTACGACTCTCTCAACTCATTTAAATGTATTGGAATAAAAGTTGATTATGCTGTTGGAAGTGACTCTATGAAAATTGTCATTTAAATATGTTTCTCCATCGATAAGAATATTAACGTCATTTCTGCTGAGTTAAGCTGCTCAAGATAAGAAGCCGGAGCTGGTATTAAATTTCATAAGTACTTGCACACTTCACATGAAATATTAATTCTCTAATAATTAAATTCATCGGATTTAAAATGAGCTTGCAGAATTTTTTTGCTTCATTTCTTCATTAATTTTCACGCATATAGTATATTGATCCTCCAAAGATGTTCGGAAAAGTGGCAACAGTATTTATTTTATTCAATATTTTGAACGGAGGATGTTCCTTACCAGCAGCCTCGGAAAGTTACTCTGTGCAATATTATGACAAGATAATTGATGACGTTAAGAATGCTGGTGCTCGTTGGGAGGTTTGTATATATTTTCATATTTTTAAAGTATTTTCAATAATACGTTTGTTTTTTGAAACTGTGATTGAAAATTCAAATATTCCGATGGCCCAAAATTTTGCTTCATAGGCTGGTCATAACTTCAAAGAAAACGAAGAATTCAAGCACTTGATCAGTTTCTTAGACCCAATAAACGACAAAGACATGCAAAAACCAAACCAAACTTGTATCCATACAAACATGAACGAAGGTGGTGATGCCAAAGTCGGCTACGCTCCCGAATCACGTTCTTTTAACGGTTTAATCGAATGGAAACACTGCAAATCAGTGCGTCGTGTATGGAACCAAGGAAGATGTGCTTCTGACTGGGTATGAGGTTTCATTGTTTCATCAGCGACATTTTTCAACATCTTTAGAACTTGTAGGTGATTGCTCCAACATCTGCTTTCACGGATAGACTATGCATCGCGTCCAACGGCACATTTCAAGAAACAATTTCACCCCAAATACCTCTAGCATGTTGTAAAACATGCGGTTGGGGGTGCAAGAGAGGGTATCCAAGCGAAGTTAACGAGTATTTGGTTAAAAGAGGCAGTGTCACTGGTGGTGAACATGGTTCCGATGAGGTAGGAGGTACTAATATGTTTGATCAACCCTATATCTCCATGCCTAACTTCTTTGTTCTGCGAAGGGTTGCCAACCTTATTCTATTTGGCCCAGCAAACACGCGAAGTATTTTCAAAGAGCTTATGAAGCTACGCCCAAATGCCAGAGACAATGTACCAATTCCGAATATAAGAAAACATTTTACCAAGATTTATACAAAGGTACCTTTCAATTCATATATTTACTCTTTACTCATATCTGTACAGTGTGTTCCCAAAATATATGTGGAAAATTGGGTTATTTTATGTAGGGCGTGCCATTAGGAGCATGCCTGCAAGCCTATAGCACCATGGTGACTTATTATATATGACTTTTATCTATCGTATAATGTGACATGATTTTTCATTCCAATTTCAGCTAAACGAGCTTTTAGTTTCGGCTGTCCTTGTGGAGCCATCTATGAATTGAAAACACATGGCCCCATCGTAGCAACTATGGTAGTTTATGAAGATTTCATCACTTATAAATCAGGTGAGTAATTCTAAAGGAATGTTTTCCACAATAAATAAACTGCATACTACCAGTACCAACCCAAAACAAGTAATCAGTCATAGCCCTCTGATATACCTGATATACGTACACTTGTCCGAGCTATTGCAAATAGAAATTGGTCTGGGGCAAATGTTTCGTGCTCCTCTATGTCTACCCCTCTTGTCCCTTCCTCTCGAAGTTTCGAAAGCACTGGTAGTAACTTCCAACCCGACACTTTTACCGTTACATTGTTAATTTTTTTTTGCTAATACCTCTGGCTTTAAAGCTGAGATTTTTTTTCAAAATTAATGCGCCGGTACTTCGAATTATTTCACTATTACAGGAGTTTATCGTCATGTCAGTGGAAAACCATTAGGTAAATTGACCGTGAAACTTGTTGGGTACAGTGATGAGGACCCAGAAGAAAGATATTGGATAGCTGTTAACTCTTGGGGTAAGAAATGGGGTGAAAATGGACGATTCAAAATCAGAAGAGGAGCAGGTGAATGTATGATAGAGGGCTCTATGCATGGTGTCTATGTTTATGGAAATACCGACGTTAGTGACAGCGACAGCGGATTTGACGAAAGTTGAGATTTTTATTACTTGAAGCAATACGCTGGTGTTCAGGAGCTATAAATTAAACATAAGTATTTTATCATTCTATATGAAATATTAATACCTACAAATACGATAAAAATAAAAAATTAATAACCGATATTTATGAAAATTATTTTAATTTGATAAAATATTCGCATTTATTGTATATTATTTTAATAGCATGTAATAAAGGAATTATTGTACCTATGTAATTATGTTCTCTATTTTCATCCTAATTACATATCTCTTGAATTTTATTAAAATCAAAATTTGTTGAATGAACGTTGTCCAAAATCAAGTTGATACCACTTACTCAAATATCAGCAAGTGGTATTATCAATTCAAGTATGGCTGATGTAATAATTTCGATTAATTACAAGGCAAATTTCAAGCGTGTTTCAAGTGAGAAAATTCCACTTACATTCCTTCTCAATGCATTGAGTAAATTTCAACAACTCCATTCTTGGTAGGTAACTGGTCTAGGCTCAGTGGATTATTGGAACTATGGAGAAAACACATGGTGCCCTTCAATATCACCTCATACCTCCATATAATGACTTTGAGGTCAAACAGCAGCCCTTATCCATCTATGTCTGCCTCTATCATTTCTTGTATGGTAACTTGGATATTTTCGAGATATCAAATTCAGAAACACTGATGCTAAGCTTTAGGCATAAGGCCCAATACAAACAATTATGGGGCCCTATTTTGACATTTTTACAAAGGCTATAGGCATATAAGCATACATTTGGGTATTAGGTGGGTACCATCGAGAAATGTTCATGATCAAAATTTCAGCTCTCTCCTCCCTCCCGTTTTCGAAAAATTATTTTTTTTTGAAAATCAGGTATGAATTTTTTTCTCAAATTACAGTAGACGGAATTGATTGAAATTTTAGCACATACATGATAGACCCTCGCAAGGGCTTTTCATGAAAAAATCAACAACATCCCACTCCAATTTTTTCTCCTCCAACCGGGTGTTTTCAACTTCATTTATTTTTTTAAAGTGTCTATATCACTCGGCAAAATTTTCAAACCTCATTTTTTCGATGTATTTTTGATCCCTAAATGTCATATTTTTTTTTTCAAAATTTTGCTTTATCGGGGCCGTGGTCAAAAAACGCAAAAACCGGTTGGGTGAAACCTTCCACTACGCGGTAGCGCTTCGTTCACCGTTGTGCGCGGCTCCGCGTTAGGCCTGTAGTGACGTGCCTAATGCAGCAACGCGTGTAATTGTGAACAAGACGCTACAGCACAGTGAGAGATACAGATTACTCTCTCGCGCGCTAAAACTCATTAATTTTTTTTTTTCTCAGAACGTATTGATTTTTGGGTGATGGATCATTATAATATTTTTTGTTTAAAATAATTTCAGGATTACTTTATAATTTTTTTGCGATTATCCTCACTAAATTTCCTCTTCAATAACCCAAGACACCTTTTTTACTCTCGCCTTTCTCTCTGCTAAGTCGACTAAATTATTCATGTCAATTTTACCTGTCAATATAACCTTAAAGTATTAGGAAGCCAAGAAATCCTATCTTGCTAAGACATTATGGCGCGTCGCAGCAATAACATGTGTTTGAACTTTGAACTTTGCTTCAGTTAATTACATTTTATTTTAAAAAATTGTCTAATGAAAAACATATTTGTTATTTCGATGTTCGCGCAGTGAAAATTATATTTATTTTATAATATGGTAATCTTCATCGATAACTTATTAAGTTTATTGGAAGCGCAAAGTAAGTACTTGATTTGAAGTGTGTCGTAATTCATTGGAAACACGATGAAAGGCGTTGCGTTATTTGCATATTTTTTGTGTTGTTTAATACACGATAGTAGACCTCAAAATTTGCCAGGTCTAAGTACAGAAGAATGGAACGGATTTAAGGTAACGTTTGAAAATAATTTTGATAAATAAATTAAAATAGGTAATTATCATTAAATTTGCGACATGACTTAAGAGTCGATATTCCAAAACGTATAAATCCGCAACTGAGGAAACGCTTCGTATGCAAACCTACATCAGCAACAAGAAATTGATCGCTCTTCACAATGAGAAATTCAGCAAAGGAGAAGTATCCTTTGAACTGGGTATGAACCAGTTCGGCGACCTGGTATGTTTGCCTTTCTCTTGTAAAAATATTCGTGTAACGTTGTTCGATAAATTATCATTTTTAGCTCTACAGCGAATTCGTTCAAAAAGTGAACAACAATTTAGGAGTAAAAAATTTAACATTAGAGAATGGAAAAGAAAACAAGATCGAACGTCCTAACAAAGGCAATTGGACTCTAATTTCATCGCTTTCTGAATCTACTTCCAAAGGGACTCCAAATTCGGTTGATTGGAGAGAAAAAGGGATTGTTGCTGGTGTCAAGGATGAGGGAAATTGTCATGCAAGCTGGGCCTTCAGCGCAGTAAGTGTATCATTAACATCAGAGTATCGGAAGCAGCTTCCTCACTTTATATCAGATGAAAAAAATGGGGGGGGGATTGCCAATAATCCCAGGATGAAGTGTCCCCTTGCTTTCGTTGTTTTAATTCAAACTGAATCTTTGCGAAAAAAATACAAATTTCTGGGGTAATACTAAGGGTCTTTTCTTCAAATACATACTCAATTGCTTGTTTATCTTACCAAGAACGGAGCCCTAGAATCAGGATATGCACGATTAGAAGGAAAACTGATTCCACTCAGTGAACAAAACCTCATCGACTGTGTCCGACATAACTCCCAAGGTGAAGAAGTGGGATGCAATAATGGAGACGTACTTGATGCCTTTCAATATGCATTAAACCCCAATGGTGACGAGAATGATATAAATACAGAAAAATCGTACCCCTACGAAGGCGTTGTAAGTTACATGTACTCTTGAAAAAATCTTCGCAATCGCGACTAAATTCCGTCGTCATTTAGCAAGGTCAGTGCAGGCAAAAACCTGAAAACAACGCTGGTTATTCTCTTGTAGGCTTTAGACATGGCATCTTTTACTTGGAAGATATCCTAGCGAGTTATTTAGCAGATGCTGCGCCCTTATCTTTTCACATTGACGCAAGCCAGCAGTCTTTCCAATTCTACAAAAGAGGTTTGATTTTACATAAAAAATTTAATGAAAAATTGAGAAAAATCCCCATAAAATACTTCCAAAGTAGCACTGATACTAAATTTATATCATTGCTTTCTCGAAGGAGTATATTATGAAGAGAAATGCAACTTGGATAAACCAACAAGATGGGTATTAGCTGTGGGTTATGGCGTGGATAATGGAACTGAATACTGGTTATTGAAGAATTCATGGGGTACATCGTGGGGAGAAGATGGATACATCAGGATTGCCCGCAATAAAAATCAAAATTGCGGAGTAGGCAGAAAATACGCTTTGCCGCATGTATTTGGTATTCACGATAAATTAAAACTGTAGAATTAAGGTAGTTACCATGTTTTAATGTTGAACGAAATAAAAAATTACAGCTTTGATTTAAATGTGTGATTTCGAGCCACGAGGACTTTTCTAAAAGGTCCATAACCGTGACAGATTCTCACCTTAAAGCCGCACACAACCCCCAACCGACTTGAGAGGCGGGTAAGAGAGGTGAAAAATATGAAATATTTCCGCAGATAAGAGGTGCTCAAGGTAGGATGGTAAAATTAAAAAATGTCAACATCAATAAGACAGAGAAATTTGAATTATTTTTCAATACAACGCTTTTTTGAGAACTACCACTCAACATCAAATATCCCAACACTTGATTGAAAACTCATTGACAAGCGTGTAATTATGACATCATTTTAAACAAGTTGAAGGGTTGCTACTCGTTTATCTAGGTTTATGTTATTTACACCTCGTGCACAAATAAATCAAACAAAGCGAAGATTGAACTTTGGGTTTGGCTAATTAGCTAATTATTTGTTATTCGCATAATCGTATTAAAAAAATACGTTTACCATCATTTTTATCAGTTGTAACTAATAATACTTTCGATTAAAATATCGTTCATGAAGAATACTTTTCGTTCGCCGTTCGCTTTGGAATATAGTTATACATAAAGTGTTGCCTATTGCGACAAAATGAAAATTTTCGTTTCACTTTCAATCATCGTTTATTGTCTGATAGATGACACAAGGCCGCAGGCTTTACCAGAATTAAGTACCAACGAATGGAATTTGTTCAAGGTAGTAACTCTCTTAAATCATTTTAAGATAAAATGAACCCACAGGATTGTGCATAATTGCCATTCGCGACACGATTTCAGAGTCGCTATTCCAAAACATACAAATCCTCAACCGAAGAAACACTTCGTATGCAAACCTATATCAACAACAAGAAATTCATCGCGTCTCACAATGAGAAATTTCATAAAGGTGAAGTATCCTTTGAACTAGGAATGAACCAGTTCGGCGACATGGTAGGTGATTATTATTTTCAAACTGCAACCTCCATTAAACAGCCCTTCATTTCAGCTTCATAGCGAATTTCTTCAAAAACTAAACAACAATAAATTCACATTAACAAAAAATGGCAAAAATAAGAAACAAATGATACGCTCAGTGCGCACCCAAAATGTCACTTTACTTTCTCTACTTCCTTCCAACACCACTTCGGACTCATTGGACTGGAGAAAAAAAGGAGTTGTTAGTCCTGTAAAAAATGAAAAGGAATGTCACGCGAGCTGGGCGTTCAGCGCGGTTAGTGAATGTAAAATTTTCAGAAAATTCCTCAAATAATTCCTCATTTTGCTTTCACGTAGAATGGAGCCATAGAATCAACATATGCTGTTCTTACCGGAAAACTGATCCCTTTAAGTGAACAAAACCTCATAGATTGCATAGGCCAAGAAATCAGTTGCGAAAGAGGGATTATATCAAATGCTTTCGATTATGCGCTCTATCGAGGCGACATCAATATTGAAAAATCATATCCATATGAAGGCGTTGTGAGTAAACACCAATTCATAAAGGCCCTCCGAAACTCATTTATAAAGTACTCATTTTTTTTTTTAGCAAAACCAATGTAGATATAATCCCGAAAATTCTGCTGGATATTCACTCACTGGATATGTAGAGGGCGAGGCTTTCCATTATATAGAAGATATATTGAAAGGCCTCGTAATATCTTCACCACTGTCAATTTTTATCGATGCGAGTCATCAATCTTTCCAATTTTATAAAACAGGTTCCACGGATTTTTTCATTTTTCTTTATAAGTGGTCAAAGATGAAGTTAGAATCTTATTTGTTTCCCATTTTCTTTATTAAGGAGTGTATTACGAACCTGAATGCCGACCTGATGAGCCTACGAGATGGGCATTGGCAGTGGGCTATGGCAGTGAAAATGGAACGGACTACTGGTTGTTGAAGAATTCATGGGGTACGTCTTGGGGAGAAGAAGGATACATAAGATTAGCACGGAACAAAGACACTCATTGCGGAATTGGTAAAAAGTATTCTTATCCGTTCGAATTTGGAATCCATCAAGAATTATATAATTTTTGAAATTGTAATTGATGTTGTTAAATAATCATTAAATACAAGTTTCAATTTTCACGATAACTCAATTTTTTCCTATATCTTCAATATCCCTAAGAAAAGGTGATGAAGTATCCCGATGATTTTCCACCTATAACGGATGCTCCACTTAAGGTATATGTATAACCCTTCCAACTAGTAATTAATAGCAATACCTCTATCCTCAATTGACTCCCTTCAATTTTGTATTTTGATACGTTTTTTGTTTGAAACATTTTAAGATTATATTGCGATTTTTTTGGAGTCGATAGAGACGATTTAAATCACATACGAGTACAATATCCGATTTTTTTTAAATCGTCTTTACAGGCTCCAAAAAAATCGCAAAATAATATCAAAATTATTTCAAACAAAAAACGTTATACGACCCATAACCCAAAAATCGGTAGATTTTGAGAAAAAAATTATTCAAGTAATGAGCCTAAGCGCGCGCGCGGTAATCGGTACTTCCCACTATGCAGCAGCGCCTCGTTTACACTTATACGTAACGTCGCGCGTAAGTGTGAACGAGGAGCTATTGCACAGTGGGAAGTATCGGCTATTGTTCGCGCGCGGTTTTTGCGATTTTTGACCACGACCCCGTGGAGGCAAAATTTTGAAAAAAATTTATGATGTCTGAAGGTCGAAAATACAAAAAAAATGAGGTTTGAAAATTTTGCAGAGTGAGATAGATACCTAAAAAAATAGATGAAGTCAAAAACGCCAGTCTGAAGGGGAAAAATTGGAGTGAGGGGTTGTTGATTTTTTTTTATGAAAGGTTCTCGTAAGGGTTTATTAAGTAGCAAATTTTCAATTAAATTCATTCACTGTTATTTGAGAAAAAAATCTGATCTTCGAAAAAAAACATTATTTCTCGAAAGCGGGGGGAGCTGAAAATTTGGTCATGAAGTTTCTCGATGGTACCCACCTCCCACCCAAATATCATCAATATCTGGACCTGGAGGCAAAGCCTTCGAAACGTTTGATAAACAAACCCTGCGATTAGAGATTTTTACGAATCTTTTGAATTGAAGGGGCCATACTGAAATAGAGGTTTTGAAGCGCTATACCTCCTTTAATTTTCCAGTTATGCAAAAACAAATTACCAACTATATTTTTTTAAAATCTTGTTTAGTTCTACGAAAAAGTAGAGGCAAGCGGCAATATCAGGTGATGTTATCAAATGAAAAAATTCATAGAAACGTTAACTTAAGCGGTTCATTAAAATAGTAGGAGAAGCAAATGAAAGAGGCGAGTAATTATTTTAATTTGCGTCACTTACTGCACGTGTATGCATAAAAACAAAACTAAAACGATAATCGAACTTCGAGCCGGTTATTTGTTGTTTAAATAATTGACAACGAAAATTCCTTGAACTTCGCCACGTTTTGCTAGTAAACAAAGGCTTCACAATCGCGTATAAATACTTCCATCGGGTGATTACAACTCACAGTAATTTTTTGACAATAACGTGAAGTGAAATCGTTGATTAAAAAGTGAACGTGATGAAAGTTTTTGTGATACTTTCGGTTTTTGTTTGGTGTCTAATACACGACATTAGACCTCAAAATTTGCCTGATTTAACCACAGAGGAATGGAATTCATTCAAGGTAAGATGAAGAAAAAGGTAAATTAAGTATATTCTTAATTTCCAAAACCTTTATAGAGTCAATATTCCAAAACATATAAATCCGCGACTGAGGAAACGCTTCGTATGCAAACCTACATCAACAATAAGAAATTGATTACTCGTCACAATGAAAAATTCCGCAAAGGCGAAGTATCCTTTGAGTTGGGAATGAACCAGTTTGGCGACTGGGTAAGATTTTCCTTTTTTCCTAAATGCTTCCTTCCATTAACGATTTCTTTCAGCTCCACAGCGAATATATCCTGAGAACGAGTAATAATAAACTCAATGTAGAAAATGGCAACGCGAACGAACCCAAGACTTCGTATTTCAATTTGAAAGAAAATCGAACCGTGCTTTCTCAGGGATCATCTCAAATAATTCTTCCCCCTTCGCTTGATTATAGAAAACAAGGAATTGTGAGTGAAGTCAAAGAAGAGGGAAATTGCCACGCAAGTTGGGCTTTCAGTGCTGTGAGTATACTCGTATTTTTTCAACGGAGGCGACGTTTTGGTGTTGGCCATTTACAAAATCCCTTTTTCCATCCTTAGCCATACTTATCACCCGCTTTATATATTATAGACCGGTGTTATGGAATCAGGATATGCTAGAAGTACTGGAAAACTTATTCCTCTTAGTGAACAACATCTTATAGATTGCGCTTCACCCGACGGAGATTGTGAAGATGGCGATACAACAACTGCTCTTATGTACTGTACCTTTTTGGCTGCCATTAATACCGAAAAATCATATCCTTATGAAGGCGCGGTAAATATTCCTAAATGAAAGTTCTCTCAATTAAACCTCAAACTAAAACATTCGAATATTTTGCAAAATTAGAAAAACGAATGCAGATATAAACCTGAAAACTCTGCTGGTTATTCGATCACTAATCTCACTTGGAGTTGGGGCCAAAATGAAGATGTACTGAAAAGCGATCTCGTAAATTACGGACCAATATCAGTTCACATCGACGCCAGTCATGAATCATTCCAATTCTATAAATCTGGTTCGGTTTTGATATCTTTTTGAAAAAATGATCCGGAACATAATTCATGTTTTTGACATGTATGATTTTGTTTTTCAAGGAGTATACTATGAAGAAAAATGCAACCCTGGTAAACCAACACGATGGGCCTTAGTTGTAGGTTATGGTTCAGACAATGGAAATGACTACTGGTTGGTGAAGAATTCGTTGGGTACTTCTTGGGGAGAGCAAGGATATGTCAGGATTGCTCGCAATAAGAACAGTCATTGCGGAATTAGCTTGAAATACACGTATCCACAGGCTTTCATACCATTTCCTCCTACAAATTGAACGTTTTACTCAATATGTTACTCATGAAATGAAATATATTTGAATTTTAATCAAATCATGTTCATTGAATTTTAAATTTTTGGAAAAGTGATAATTTAGGACATTAAATTTAAAGGAAAGATGCAATATTTAGTTGGCCGTGGTTTGAACTTTAATCCTGCCACAACCAAACCGATTTTTTTTTAGAAGTTTTTCTTTTATAATTGGTGATTCCCGATTAATCGTAATTTTTACTGATTTATTACGACCTTGATCGGTACTATTTATGTCTTCATATTGCAATCGGTTAATGACACATTATCTAAAAAAAGTCGATTCCCTAATTCACTTTCCACTGATGATATGCTATCAAGCTAAATTCATTTAGCAGCGCTTACGTCACTAGCTGTACGCGCATGTACGAATAAATAATTTTTTTGAACTTTGTATGATTTTCTAATTACCCACAAAACACGGTATTTACAAACGAATGCAATTTCTTAAGAGCATAGAATCTTGTATCACTATTCCACGTAAGACAAAAAGGTGTCAAACTTTAAGCTTCAAGGAATAAGAAAAAATTGTGCACATTTTTCAATTCAACGTTTTATTTTAATTTCTCATGGTTAAAAAAAGTAAAATCAAGGTCAAGTTTAAAATTATAATGTAGATAAAACAAAACTCACCTTTGTATCCAAAGATCAATGGCATTGAAAAAACGAAAATCAAGTCTGCAATATAATTTCTGAAAGTCGTGAACATATTCTCCAAATTTACTCCTTAGTTTCCTTTTTGATCCTGAAACAAACATAATATAAATAAAAATAAAAACATATAGAAGAAATTTCCAAGGAAGGTAGAGAAAATAGTACAAAGGCGATGTAATGCGACTTGAATAACTAGTAGTACAGTTTACATAGTTACACAATACACAAGTTGTACATCGCCTGTGCTCTTGAATGAAGGTTTATTTTTAGGGGGGAAAACCGAGATTTCTTCACAGCAACAGGAAGCATCCTGAGACTGGGTAGATATCTCGAAAAAAACCCTTCCATCTTCTTGAACCTAAAACAAAACCAAAAAAAAAACCGCAATAACGGCAAAATTAAACATGCAAGAGAGAAAAAAGATACGCAGTAGAGGAAATGAAAGACAGTAAGCAGAACTACAATCAAAGCAGAGAACAAATATGCAGCAAAGAAAACAAACATATAGAAGAAAGTGTAGTAATCATGCGAGTAAAACAGAGTAAACCAGTTCAGGCATGCCAGTTAAATTGTAAACGAAGTAGTTCAACTGTTGAAAATAGTTAGCATATAGTTAAAAAGTTAATATCGGTAAAATCCCAGTTAAAAATAGTAAAAGCTGACAGCTCAGTAAAGTTAATCTTGCAGCGCAAAGAAGTCTTGAAGCCTGAAAAACCTAAAAAAAAAACACACACACATCTTAAAATTATGTTAAAAATAAGTAAGTACATCTTAAAATTACATTACGCGAGCGCACCCTAAAAATTTTGATCCTTTACCCTTAGCAATCGATATGTCTCTAGCATGGGCGCATACCTTCAACCCCAGTCCACTTCAGCCACCCTAATCCGACTTACCAAGTCCCCTGTGGAGGACCCTGCACATGGGCGCTACCGCGACAGGCCTCCGCTTCCCAAGGCCTCCAGCATGAGTTCACACTCGAGACATATCGAGCAAAAAAATAACCAACCTCAAAAGGCCTGTGCTAGCACATCATTAAACTCAATTTATGAAAATCTCCTATATATACACCTTTTCCATCCATCTTTCCTCTTTTCCAAAAATTCCCCAAAAGGAGGGGTCACTGGTGGGACGTGTGCAAAATCAAAAAATTTGAGATGCGCCCGAGTATAGTGAAATTGTCTGAAGGGGAAGGTCACATGATATATCATATGTTACTAGTAGGGGTAGTAAGGACAGCAAAAATTTTTCATGTGGTTTTCAGTCTGTGATGAATAGCCTTCCAATGCGGAGAGACAAGGTCTATTGTAAAATTTTTACAGATTTTTAAAATTTTTTTCAGTTTTTCAGTTTTATTGTAATTGTAATTGTAAAACTGAAAAATGACAGCAATGGCCTAAACAGTGTTGAATCGGACATTATTTTTCTTCAATAAAAAATCAAATTTAGTCTCGTCAATTCACTTTCAAGCTGTAAAATTGCAATTTATTCAATGTTTTTAGAATTGATAAAAACTACATTAATTACAATTTTTTAACTTAAGAATGGATTGATATGACCAAATTTGACTTTTTAATAAAGAAAAATGATGTTCAATTCAACGTTGTTTAAGCCGTTGCTGTTATTTTTACAATAGTTTTTTCCAAAAAAAAAATTCTGGGCGAAATAATTTTTTTCAAAAAAAACGCTTTTTTGCCAACTCTGGAGATTTTTATTACGAATCTGCATCAAGTAAATTTTTATAATTATTGGCCAATAGTTCTCTATCTAATCAGAGTTTACGTCGTGTCACTTGCTGCACGTGCATGAAATAATTTTTCCAAACGTTGTATTCTTTTTCTAATTATCAAACAAAGACAACTTGTTTAATACAAAGAGAACAGAATCTTGATAACCTCCACTTTCATTTATTCCGCTAATTTTTATCTGGTAATTAAGATCAATTGACACGATCTTTCTTTTCTCAGTTGTTGTTAGATATCATCCCAAAACTTGTCGTGGTGACAAGGGATTCATTTCATACTCTGTAATCAAATATTCACCATGAAATCTCTCGTGTTGTTATTTTCTCTTTGTATTATTTACCATGCGAGATCCGCTCCGTCAGCCAACTCAACAAAAGAATGGGAATCCTTCAAGGTAAGTCCTGAAAATAATTCAACACATTCGATCAAATAAAATCGTGGAAAAATTTTAGATTCGCTTCATGAAAAAATACAGCATCCCGACCGAAGAATCACTCCGAATGCAAGTATACCTCAGCCACAAAGAACTGGTTGCTCGTCACAATGAAAAATTCCAAAAAGGCGAAGTATCTTTTGAACTGGGTGTGAACCGGTTTAGTGATATGGTAAATATAATTTATCTTTTCGTTGGAGCTACCTAGAAAAACTAATTCTCAGGGCTCAGCTCCACAGCGAATTCCTCAGATCGACGAGGTGCTTCCGGTTTGATTTAAGGCAAAAAGGCATCGGTATCAAAAATAGTTTCGCGTCTTTCACATTGCAACTCAACGACACACTTCCTGATAGCATCGATTGGAGAGAAAAAGGAGCTGTCACTGAGGTCAAGGATCAGGGTGATTGTGGGTCATGTTATGCTTTTAGTACGGTAAGTTTAAACGAGCTTCCGATTGATTAACGTGTCAAAGGAGGTGGCATCACATTAGGATACCAAGTGAATATGAGTATTTCCTCGAGTCAAATTTGGATCCAATTGTTCTACAGACTGGTTCCATAGAAGGACAACAATTCAGAAAAAGTGGAACTTTGAAGAGTCTCAGCGAACAACAGATTATCGACTGCAGTGTTAAATATGGAAATGGGGGTTGTGAAGGAGGTGTAATGGAAAACGCATTCAACTACGTAATTGATAATGGCGGTATCGATAGTGAAGGATCGTATCCTTACATAGATAGAGTGAGTAATGTTGTGGAGTATGTAATGGAATCAGAAGATAACTCGACTCGTTTAGGAAACACAATGTGCGTATAAGCCTGAAAATTCAGCTGCCAACATTAAAGACTTCGCCACTCTTCCTGTTGGAGACGAAGAGATGTTGAAATTGGCTGTTGCCAAAGTTGGACCAATATCCATCGCCATCAATACTAGTCCTCGTTCGTTTAAATCATACAAAAGTGGTAAATTACTATTTTTTTGAAGTAATCCACAGTTGGGGATAATTACTCTACTACCAAAAATGGAAATGCAAAAGGCGCCTTCTTTTTCTTTGTTGCTCAAAGGTGTTTATTACGATAAAGACTGCAAATCCGATCCGGATGATTTGACCCATGCGGTGTTGGTAGTAGGTTATGGCACAGAAGATGGAAAAGATTACTGGTTGGTGAAGAATTCGTGGAATACGGACTGGGGAGAGAATGGGTACATCAAAATGGCTCGTAACAAGAATAATCATTGCGGAATTGCCTCCTATGCTACTTATCCAACTGTTTAAAATATTTATTTTTTATTCATCTTTATACTTATTCGATTATAATATTCCACAAAACAAATAAAAAAAAGCAGAGAACTTTGTTTTTAATCATTTAAAACTCGGTGCAAGTTTGAAAGATTTTGTGTTTGTGTGGAGGAGGAGGAGGGGAGTGGACTCGTACTTTTTCGTTAATAATTGTTTTCAGTTTTAAATTCTAAAAAAAGCATGGAGGAAGAATCATTGAAGAAATATTTAAGGTTCTTATGAAGAGTCTAAGCTCTAGACCAAATGCCCATCTTACCCCTCCCTCCTTTGAACAACTCCGTACTTCAGTTTCAAATAAAAAATTTCCTGTTGAGAATTTCACCTTAAAAATTAAATAATGATTTTTTTAAATTGAAATTGGATCGTTCCTCATTATGAGAATTGAAAATATGTTTCCTCAAAACTGCTTTTCAAACTTCCTAAAATTTTAAACTCCCGCAAACCTCCGTTGAAATTGAACTGTGATATTAAATTATTTATTTTTAAGACCCAGATGGGTAGATTTACCAATTTTTGCAACAAATCAGTTCCCAAGTTTACAGGTTTTTCCAAAAAACCCTGCCGGGTCTGGAAAGGAATGCCTTCCTGGCCCCCCATCGACAGTTGTGATTACTAGTTAGATGTTTTGAAGTATCCAATAAACGCTTTTCAGTTTCTCGACTGTTACCCTCCTCCTCCTCATCAACTTTCAAAAGATTACACTAAATCTCGTTATAGAGGCGATACCATCACAATCACAATTACTAATTACTTCGGGATGATAACAAAGAACACTCGTGTCTTTTATGGCATTTTTACAACGAATTTATTTAAAAAAATTGAACTTATACGCATTAGATAATTTTGTCTCCTTCGTGGAATTGATATGCAGAAAATTCCGATTAAGTTTTCATTTCCGAGAGAATGTCTTTATTTACCTAACTCCATCTCAATGCATAATTTCTCAATCGTTCGTAGTGTGCAGTTCACACCACAGCTTTTTGACAAGAATATATACGTACGATGAATATCATTTTATTATTTTTTTTCGCGAGTTGTCTGATAGATCACATTAGACCTCAAAATTTACCCGATTTGAGCACAGAAGAATGGGATTCGTTCAAAGTAAGTCCTATAAAAATATTCCACTTATTGATCGCACAAAATAGCACTAATTTTAATCCATCTTCAGAGGGAGTACTCCAAAAAGTACGAATCTTCAACCGAAGAAACACTTCGGATGCAAACATACATTACCAATAAGCGATTGATCAACCTTCACAATGAAAAATTTCACAAAGGCGAAGTATCCTATAAACTGAGCATGAACCAATTCGGTGACATGGTAATTTTCTCTTTAATTACTTAATCGAAACTTAATTTTGAGCCAATACGAAAATTACTTTAAATTTCAGCTTTTAAGCGAATATATCAAAAAGACACAACGCAATCAATACATAACAAATGAAAAACCAGGTGAGAAAAATCAAACAACGACTTTTCTCGCTGACACAAAGCACGACGATGGTCTTCCTAAATCTATCGATTGGCGTGATAAAGGAGCAGTTACTAAACCAAAAAGTGAGGGAGTAAGCTGTTCTGCTTCTTGGGCCTTTAGCGTCGTGAGTGAAACCAATTTTACTTTAAAAAAAAAATCGACAGAAATTTCAAAGGTGACATTGCCAATATTTACAGGTTGGCGCTTTGGAAGCGCAATATTTCATCAAGAATAAAGAATTGGTATCGTTAAGTGAACAAAATCTCATCGATTGCGCGAAAACAAGTACTTCGGATCCATGCCATTTGTTGAATTTAGTGAACGATGGGTTTGATTATGTTATATCCAAGAAAGGTATCAACACACAGGATGATTACCCTTATGAAGACAGAGTAAGCATCTACTCTCGCGTATGGTAGCACTTTTACTTCAATAAGGAAGCCTTGATTTTAAGAGATTTTGTTAATTTAGCAAGCGAAGTGCAGATACAATGCTAAAGATGCGATACCCTTAAATCTTACGGATTATAAATTACTAGACTACGGCGACGAAGAGTTGTTGAAACGCGTAGTAGCGTTAAAAGGCCCTGTATCCATTGCCATCGACGCTGCTCATGATTCTTTCAGGTTTTACACAAAAGGTTAGATTTTCAATATATATTTTTATTGTGTAAACAAATCGTCCCCCGGAAATTGAAGTCTAAAGAAGTCAAAATTCATGATATTTTTGGCCTCTTCAAATAATTCCTTTTACTCTTTAAGGCTCTTTTTGTGTAGTAGGAAAGATCTCGTCGCTTTTTCCTGATTATTTATGCAACATGTTTAACCTCGAACTTTGCCTTGAAGTGTTAGAGTAGTCGAACTTGTATACATTGAATGCCATATAAGTTGCAGCACCATCAAACAAAAGGTGATGGAATCAGATATCGATTTCAATATGACGGATTACCCCCTTCCCCCATATTAAAATCAGCAATTACGCATATTTTTATAAGAACCTGAAGTGTAGCAATTTCAAATTATTTTTCAAAGGTGTATGGCACGATAAACATTGTTCACCCTATGGAAACCAATGGGCGCTAGTTGTGGGTTACGGTGAAGAAAAAGGACAGGAGTACTGGTTAGTGAAGAACTCCTGGGGCCGAAAATGGGGAGATGACGGATACATCAAAGTACTCCGAAATAAGAACAACGTTTGCGGGATTGCATCCCAGGGTACTTTTCCCATTCTTGATTAAATTTAGAGATAATTATGAATATTGCCAATTGAATTAAAATTGTGAAAATTACATTGCATTTTGGTTATTTCAATGTGAAAGCTCGAAACATCGCTATGAAAATGGCAAAAATGAATGAAAATCTGAACGCTGTGGAAATTTTCACAAAAATATTTTCGGTAAAGTTTCATCAACAAAGCTGTTAAAATCGGAAATGGGCCCAAGGCAAGTATTTTGAACCCCTCCTCTATTTTTCAAGACACTTTTCAACTTAGAGAAACAGGGGAAAATTGCTTATATTATTAGATTTGAAATTTCGATGGCCTTTTCAAAAAAGCTGGACTAGGGGCGAAGTGATGAAGGGGTACTCAAATTGGTACTGTGAAGCATTCTCATGAGAAACCAATTTGTACAAGCACAAGCGTACCACGTGTTCCATGAAACAATGCAATTAATATTGAACTTTGTATTATTCGATTAAGATTATCAATGGTTTATACCGCATTAATTCTTGATTACACTGGTCACAAATAAGTTTGCAAGAACTTTCATCATTATTCTGTACTACACGTTTAGTGGAAAAACTTTACCAACGAGTAATATGATTAGCAAAAATAATGAATAATGCAATTTTACATTTCTTTTTTTACTGCTTGATTGTCGGTAAATGTGACAATTTTGCCAATTTAAATATCGAAGAGTGGAATTTATTCAAGGTAAGTGCATCGAATTATTTATTAACTTTATAATATTCAATGAAATTACTCTTCAACCTGAATAACAAAACAGAATCGATATTCTAAAACGTATAAATTAGAAATAGACGAAACGCTTCGGTTGCAAACCTACCTCAACAACAAGAACTTCATTGATAGTCACAATGAAAGATTTAGAAATGGAGAAGAATCTTACAAACTAGGAATGAACCAGTTCGGTGACATGGTACGTCTACTTTTCCTCTTTAAGAGACCAGAGACGCCTTCATCAATTCATGCAATATTCCCAATTGTGCATTCCTCACATTGCCTTAGACTAACAGCGAATTTGCCAGTTTAATGAATGGCTATAAACATAATTCGAGTAAAGTAGGAGAAGGAGAAAAGATTGCATTGTTAGATCCTCAGAACATTACTCTACCAGAAACCGTGGACTGGAGAGACAAAGGAGCCGTTACTGGTATAAAAGACCAAGGAACTTGCGGATCATGTTGGACTTTCAGTACAGTTAGTATACTAAATATGATATCTAAGTCATAGATCCCACTCGATATTCAATTTCCTTTATATGCAGACCGGTTCATTGGAAGGACAACAGTACCTTCGCTCTGGAAAATTAGTATCCCTTAGTGAACAAAACATCATCGATTGTTCCACCAAATATGGTACCTTTGGGTGTGAAGGAGGCCTAATGGAAAATGCTTTTCAGTACATACGCGACAATGGAGGTATCGATACCGAGGAATCATATCCTTACGAAGGCGTGGTAAATTTATCAAATTTGTAAGCGGAAGAGACCCTCAAATGAATTTCGAAACTTTAAAATTCCATATGTAGAGCGATAAATGCAGATATAAACCAGAAACCTCAGGGGCTACTGTTAAAGGTTCCGTTAAGATACCCAGAGGAGACGAGGAAAAATTGAAATTGGCTGTGGCCACCATTGGGCCAATATCGGTTACCATCGACTCCAGCCTGGAAACTTTTGAATTTTACCAAAGAGGTTCATCTACCTCCCTGCTTTTAATTATTAATCCCTTGATTAACTCTTGAATTTTTTCGCAGGAGTTTATTACGATAAGAAATGCAAATCGAAGCCCGAAGACTTAGATCATGCTGTATTGATAGTAGGTTATGGCACGGAAAATGGAATGGATTATTGGTTGGTGAAGAATTCGTGGAACACTTCCTGGGGATTGGAAGGGTATATTAAGATGGCTCGTAATAAGAATAATCATTGCGGAATAGCAACGTCTGCAATTTATCCTTTGATTTGAAATGTGTTGGACTTCAATTTTTATACATTTAAATAATAAAATAAAATCTATTTTAAAAATTTCTGTTCTTCTGCTTCATGTTTACTTGTAAAAACAAAGTAGGCGATGCCCCACCCCCTTCCAAGACCACTGTAGTCATTCTCAATCTAACTGAAGACGTGACGCTACGGTAGAAATAAAATTCCCATGTTTACAGTATTTACATTTTCAATGATGTAGTTTACTAATTAAACGATACATGTAATCATAACTATTTCTCAATGTATGGTAATGAACGACTATACTTGTCGCCCACTTGCCCAGAAATAATCAATGACAATTAATTATATAAGTAACAAGGTGTTGAAAATTAGGTGCTCATGACGAGGACTCTTTTTTTTATATTATTTTGTTTTATAAATGCTACTACTGCAGCTCAAGAACATACTAATTTAACAACGGAAGAATGGCCTTTATTTAAAGTAAGTGAAGCACTTCATTACGTGGATTATTGTAGACATGTATTACTATAATTTCAAGAATTTTTAATAGAGGCAATTTTTAAAACGATACAATGTAATAAACGAAAGATTACGAAGGCACATTTACCTGATTAATAAAGAAAGAATAGAACGTCATAATGAAAGATTCCATAAGGGGCAAGTCTCACATGAATTAGCAATGAACCAGTTCGGTGATATGGTAAATTTGTTTCTCATTTAATGGCCAACATTGTAACCTCATACTGACGAAAAAAATTACTATTTAGCTCAACAGCGAATTCACCAAAACGAGAAACGGATATAAACACGGTCGTATGAGAAGAGCAGAAGATCGAAACCAGTCCCTTCTATTTACCGCGCCACTTATCACTCTTCCCAAGGAGTGCGATTGGAGGAAACGAGGAGCAGTTAGCGAAGTGAAGGATCAGGGGCAATGCGGATCATGTTGGGCTTTCAGTGCGGTTAGTTTTTAATATAGATTTCCCTTCGTAGAATTATTTCAAAGAAGGTGGAGGAGTATCCTCATACATGATGGATCTTCTTACAGGTTGGCTCCCTGGAAGGACAACACTTCAGAAAAACTACCAAACTAGTACCTTTAAGTAAGCAAAACCTCATAGATTGTTCGAGCGACTTTGGAAACTATGGATGCAACGGAGGCCTAGTAGATACCGCTTTTCAGTACATAAAGTACAACAAAGGCATCAACACCGAAGATTCGTACCCTTACGAAGGAGTGGTAAATATCCTAAGCCGATAACAATTCCAACGAAATTCACCATCATGAAAATTCTTCAAATAGGACAGCAAGTGTAGATACAACCCAAAAAACTCGAGAGTTACTGTTAAAAATTACGTTATCATACCAAAAGATGAAGAGAAACTAAAATTAGCTGTGGCTACCATCGGACCCATATCTATCGCCATTGATGCTAGTCCTCCTGACTTTCAATTCTATAAAAGCGGTTCAACTTCGATTTTCTATTTACCTATTATCTTCACCCAAGACATACTCGTAATTTAATTACGTTTTTTTTTTTTTACAGGGATCTATTACAATGAAAGATGCAAGTCTCAAATTGAAAATCTAAACCATGCTTTACTACTGGTAGGCTATGGTAATGAAGATGGAAAGGATTACTGGCTGGTGAAAAACTCATGGGGCAAATCATGGGGTTCCCAAGGTTACATTAAAATAGCCCGCAACAGGAACAATCACTGTGGCATTGCCACCTATGCTATTTATCCCTCGATTTAAATTCGTGGAGAATTCCAACCCCAACGAATAAAACAGATATTGAAAATTGTTAATATTATTTATTACATTAAAAATTAATAACACTAGATACACATATTACCATCATGTCAATTCCATTCTTTCATTCTTATAAAAAAATACAGTTAACAATAAATTAAATGATAAAAAGGAACACATTTTATTTTTTTTTTTGGAAACAGAAAAACAAAAAAAAATAAAAAGTGAACTAAATTAAATTTTAAATTAATTCCGATTTGAGCAACGCTTAAGAAACATTTTTTATACAATTTCAAAGAACATCAAGACACGAAAGAACAAAAAAAAACAACTAAAAATTATACTTTTGATCAAAATTTTTTTAATCCTCAAATTTTGGTAACTAATCCGTAAATTTTTAAGTGACTTTCGGAGTATACCGGTTTTAAAAGCGATGAATTGTGAATACTGAGAAAACTTCCACATCTGTAAAAGCACTTCCGGTAAATAATAAAATATGTGTATTTTGTATTTTAAAAACAGGAGAGAAAAAAACAGAAAAAACACTTCGTAAACTATGGGAACGAACAAGCTGCTTAAAAAATATTTTTTTACGTACTTAAACCAGTTAAATCAACTTAACTTTATTGAACTAACAGTAACAAAAATCTAACAGTAAACAAGAATTGTTGAAAATAGAAAATTCCATGTGATCGTGTACGATTGCTATGAAATGGTAAAAAAGCATTTTTCATACGCATTTCAAATAGCCGTTTGTTTTTAATCGAAAACGTTTTTCAAGTTTAACCAAGCAAATAAATTGTTTAATTTTGAGTAACACTATTCAAAAAATAGTTTTGTTCACATTCCAGTTAACTGTTAAATTATATGAAAGAAAAATAAAAACCAAGTAACATCCACTAAAGTATAAAACGATAACGATTTGGCATAAGCGAGAATATTGAAAAATCAACCATTCAACAAATTAACATTAACTTAAAAAAATTAGTATTTTGTATTGCTTAAATGATGCTAATATATCAACAAATCTGTATTCATCGGAAGCATATTGTTCGTTGTATTTATCGAGCTCGTTTTATAATTTTTCAATGTTGACTGAAAGTTTGGTAAAACAAAATGAAATCAGGAGTTCACTGACAGATGTGTTCAGTAATGTATACGGGTTGTTTAATAAATACACTTACACGTGCATTTTTTTCATTTTCCATTTTCATTCACTGCTGTTACGAACCAAAAGCATATAATGTCATAACTTTTGTTCACTACTTGACAATTGACACTTTCGTTCTCATTCCATGTTTACATAGTACACATCATGGTACTCGTCAACTTTTTATAAATTCATTTTCAAGTATTCACTTCCAATCAAAATCCTTTTTTATTTCACAGTTGTTTACTTTCAGTTTATTATTCGTCAGTATAAATAAGTTTTTTACCGATTTTGTTTACCTTTTTGATTACCAAAATATCAACATTGTTTACTTTTTGATCGCCAAAGTTACTCAGTTTCCTCTTTCGCATTTGTTTACCCTTTGTTTAGTGCTTATCAGTACATTTTTGTTATCAACATTGTTTACTTTTTGATGATCAAAACTACTCATTTTCCTCTTCTTCGTTTGTTTACCTTCTGTTTAGTACTTCTCGGTGTATTTTTTTCATCAACATAGGTTACTTTTTGATTATCAAAACTACTCATTTTCCTCTTTTACGTGGTTACTTATCAGTACGGTTTTTTTCACAAACCAAAAGGAACCCGAACCCGATAAACGAACGAATATTGGAGACGGCTAAAGCAATGAACATCTGTAAGCCTTATTGTTAATTATAAGAGAAAATCGTAATATTATGTAAAACTGTCGATGTATTGTAATAACTATTGTAAAAAAGCATTGAATATGTATACTGTGTGTGTTTATAATGTTGAAACATTAAAAAACCTCGGTCTATGTATATAAAACGGAGAAAAAGAGACAATCATACTGTGCAGTGTAATATGTTGATATTGCATTGATTGTTGTAATATTTATGTAATTACTGTAATACGGTACTTTAAAAATTGAGTGAAAACTGATCCTATTGTGCATGTAATGAATGGTAATTAAGCTGTTGTTTTTTTCTTTAGACTAATGCCTATTCATTAATACTTATGTATAAAGAACACGTATATAATGAATATTAGAGCTTAGAAACGTATAGGTTTGGTATCAGTGATTGCACATTTATAATTAAAACACAGGTATTTAACGGTAATAAGAACTGAGATACTGAAACATTACATATGGAAAAACATAGCATTTGGACAAGCTTATAATTAAAAAAAATCCGTAACGTAGGAAATCTCTATAATGATAAATCCATTTGTAGTTTCGTAATGAGTATTTATCTAAGGAGGGAAAAATTCATGCTCGTTGTGTATGGAATATATAGTAAAAATTTACGGAGTTTTTTGTCATTTATCAACATAGCGTTCAAAATCCACGAGTAAATTAGCTACATTCTTCCTTATAAATTAAACGAAGAAAAAAAAACGTTTTCGTTATTTATAATACAATACGTAGCGCGAAATGTTTTACACAGGCTTGTTATAACATTATAGTACACAGAAACGTTATAAGAATGCGTGGTTACAGATTCGGTTATAGCATTCGGTGCGTTATTGGCTTCCAGAAACGCATTCTGTAGATTCATTGTACGTGTAAAAATCATATTGATTGTAAGGGAAAAAATAAAAACGGAAAATTAACGGAAAACTTAACCATTAAAAAAGCTGCAATTAACTATTGTAAATTTATCATCTAACATGAGTCGTTTCAGGCTATGTTACCAAAATTATATATTGCACTCGTGTTCAACAACAAAATAGCTAATTCGAGCAAAGCTACTTTATATTAGAAAATTTACTAAGATTTTTGTAAACGTAGCGTAAATGATTTGGATATTTGGAAACCGTTTTCAGGCAAAAAAAATTCCGTAAGTTTCCAAACGCTTTGCTCGATTTTACGTTAGCAAACAAAACGATATTACGGAAATGAGTAAAATTTATCTACAGTATTGTAATTATATTATAGTTATATTAACACGCATATGAGTACCCTAATTTTTTAAATAAAATTTTTGGCCTCTGTTTTAAAATTTAAGAAATTTCATTTTGTTTTGTTACGGTAAGGGAGAGGGAAATAAGTGGTTAAGTGGGTTGTAACAAGCAATCGTTTTACGAACTCAATCTGTGTTTGAGATTTTTGAGCTGAGCAAAGGGGAAGGGTGTTGTATTATGATTTAGAAATTTTTTTAAATTTGCGATATCGATAAATCAATTATTTCACAATAATAAATTCCGAGTTAGTGGAAAATTCAAAAGAAAACTGATTTGAGGAGGAGAAATATTCAACACCTCAAGGGCTCGAGTATTCGAGACGATTTTTTTTTTGAAAAAATAAATCAACTTTGTTAATTTAGGGGTTCTCAAACTACTCGCTTTTATTTTTAAACCATCCCAAAAAATTGAGGCACCCTTGTTTGGTTTTGAGCATATTTTTGAGCACTAAAAATTTAAAAATGCGAGGAAATTTCAACTTTCAAAAGGCTAATAAAAAGTTTCCCCCTTTTCACAGCATTTAACGTCATTTTTCAACTGTTCACAACCCACAAAAAAAATTCGACAATAATTAAAAAAAATAAACAATTAAAAAATGGGGAAAACAGATAAAACAAAACTAAAACTCAAAGAAACAATTAAAAAAACGAAACTGCTAAAATGATACTAAATGTAACTTTGAAAAATTAAAAAAAAAAAGAAATAAAATAAAAAAATAATAATAAAAGGGAGGGCGATATAGAGAGAAAATAAAAAGAAAACACGCAACGAAAAATATCACAGTCTAACTAAAGAAAACGTACAACTAAATAACAAAAAATAATTAAAATAGAAATGAAAATTAATCAAACGATGGCGATGAAAATTTAGTTGGTGTAAAAAGGTACTCATTAAAATTAAAAAATAACCTTAGCGTTTAGATACGGTTTGCTTAAGCATTTTGGCAAAGTGTACGTGTGTGTTGTTTTGGTATTCTTAAAAAATGGATTTCATTTGACACAAAAGAACAAAAAAAAAAAAAAATTACAAAAAATAAAAATGATTGAAATTTAAAACAAAAGAAAAAAAATGTTAAAATCGATAAATTTATCAAACGTAACAAAATTTCTTTAATTACTCAAAACAACCGTAGAGTCTTATGGTCTTCGGGATGGATAAATCCCTTTGGTATTTTTTTTTAATATACGAAAAAAAAAATAATAAAAAATAAAATTAACAACAAAACTAACATCTAGTAAAAATAAAAATTCGGAATTATCTAACACAATGTACAACATTAAAAATCAAACTCGCTGTACATTCTTCATATTTACATTCATCATCGAGGATACAATATTTATACGACGTACAAAAGAATAATAGTAGAAAAAAAAACGAATTTAAGGGTTCATATGATGTTGCTGGGCATTTGTAAAGGGAAATCCTAACGCTCTCGGATCACCATGTATCCTTAGCGCTTGCTCTAACCTTTGCTCTTGTAATCTCAACGCTTCGGTAAGCTCAGGCGAAACTTGAGATTGATGGTGATACGGATGGTGTTGACCATTAACCAAGGTATTTTGATTGGTCATCATGTTATGTGTAGGGATACCATGCATAGATTGTAAATTATTACTTGTACTGTCTCCGGACGACGTCGACGTTGAGGCGGCCACCGCCTGAGAGACGGCTAAACGTAACGCTGCTTCTGCCTGAGATCTGAGTATCGCCTCTTGCATACGTAACGTCGGCGAAGTTGAGGATTGCGGTTGCTGGTGCAGGATGGATTGATGATTGTTTTGTTGATGATTCAACGAAGCGTCTACTACCATCGACGACATGGATGCCCGGACCGCAGCGTTCATTGCCATTTGCATGGCGGTCATGCTTTCGGCCGGATTCGACATGCCTCCGAATGAGCTACAAAAACAAATAGAGTCGTTAGAGAGCCAAAAAGAAACACAATACACCGATATAAATTCTTCCAATAGCATTTCATCTCATTCTTCCCCGATCACCCCCATACTTACTTCTGATTTGTAAGCTGCTGACTATGCTGAACAAGCGAAGAAGATTGCGTCATTCTCATGGCAGCCGCCAAATTAGCAGCAGCCACTTGAACGGCAGTAGAAGGAGATCGAACAGGCATCGAGTCTTGGGACGACGACACCGATTGCGCGGCAGCCGCCGCAGCTGCCACCGCTTGTTGCTGACTCATTATCAAAGCAGTAGCGGCTCTTTGTAATTCGTCCGCGTTAAACTGAGGCGTATTTTGCTGATTCAAGTACGGATGATTTGTATTCGAAGCTGTAAAAGGAAAACGTGCGTAATGACTTCATTTTGTTTGGCATCAGACGCGAGCATCTGCAACGAACTTACCAGTTTTACCAACCATCAATTCGGCTAATTTCATAGCGGCTACGTTTTCATTATTGTTGTTATTATTATTATTATTATTATTGTTGTTGTTGTTATTATTGTTATTATTGTTGTTATTATTATTGTTGTTACTACTGCTATTGTTGTTGTTATGCAGCATGATACCGGTAGAAGGTTCGGATCCGTTGCTGGACAATCGGCCGTCGCCGTTATTCGACGATGTATCCGAATGCACCGAAGGCGACGGACAAAGCGAAGTTTGCGTTCCAGGTAAACCTAATGGTAAAGCTCCGGTTGTCGAAGCCAATGCTGCCGCCGCTAGCAACGACTCTCTTTCCCGTCTCTCAGCTGCTGCTCTACTCAAAACGTATTGAGCGGCGAACTGATGTTTCGGGTCCATTCTCATGTGCTCCATATGACTGAGTAAACCTGTAACGAAATCGTAATGAATTTCCAGCTCGATATTCTTTTGCCATTGACTTTTAATGTCTTTCATAGGCGTAGGAAAGTGTCACCAAACGTTCACCAACTAAAATTCGGCCATAGTTGTAATTTTTCCAATCTTATAATAAATATGTTTAATCCTCGTATAAGTCCTTTATCGCCATTCCTACGCCTACTTATTGATGAAAAAATTTTTAATTCTGGATCCCGCCGGGCAACGAAATGAAAAAAACATTTACCAGATTCGTGGGTGAATACAGCTTGACAAACTGAACAAGGCCACATTCGAAGAGACGTTGCTAACTGCGCCGTTTCGGGATGACAGGCGAGATGCTTTCTCAAGCTACCTTCGTTAACGTAATGTTTTCCGCAAACGGGACACGGATGATTGGCTGTTCTTCGTTTTGCAATATACGGATCTTTAACGTAATCAACATACATTTCTAAATTAAAAAAGAAAAAAAACCAAGCTATTCATTTTAAAGAGAAAAAAAAAAACGAGAAATGTAGAATTACAGAAAAAAAAACGGGATAACAGAAACGAATCTCTTAATCAATAAGCTCAAGTAGGCTGAATAGACAGATCAAAAGGACTATATCGACCATTTCCATATACACGGGTTTATAATTATAAAGGCAAAAGCGTTTGTGGACTTGCGAAAAGCATTAAGCTGCAACGAAGCTTATTATGTTGCTTTATCCCCTTCCCCTCTAAATTGAATATCTAACGAACTAAATGTGTAAAAGTAATGTGACAAAGCTCGTGAAGTAGCCTATTTTAGTTGGTACATAGGGATTTTTAATCGACGAGAGACAATTTACCGGTAAGAATTTAAAGAGATAATTACTTGTAAGCGGGCTCGGCGGAGGATTGGGATCTTTGTGGTTGTATTTCATGTGTTCGATCAAGGCATCGGTGCCAATTAGTAATTTGTGGCAGATCGGACACGAGGTGGTAGCCGCGCCGCCGATCATCGCGGCGTGCTGCTGCAGTACGTCCATTCTTAACTCGGCCTCCTGGAAACAAAACTAATAATCGGTTAATTTTCGAGTGATAGTTTAATAATAGTGGAGTTTAAAATAAGTACATAACAAAAAATTGAAATTATTAGCATTATTTGACATATAAAAGTGTGATTTGCCACTATATCGTGTCACTCCTGATCATGGCACGCCACAATGACAATGAGTTGTCATCTATGACATGGTATGGTGACATGAAAGAATTTTTCTTCCATACAACCAAATCAAATTTTTTACAGGGCCTACATCCAATCTAATTAAAAGTAGGTGGCTTGGGGCTTTGCTAAAAAATAAAGATTTTGGAAATGGCGAGGAAAAAAATTCCACAAATTTTCAAATATCTACTGAAACTTTAATCAAACAACTTGAAATCGTATTGATTTGTATTAAAATTTAAAAAATCACATCAATCATCATTACAGGTAATTTTAATTAAATCTAGTTGCATTTCATCAAATACTGATAGTGATAACCTTGTTCAGACACCTCACCTCACCACATACACGCAAAACCCACAAACACGACCACCTTTAACGAAAATTTCCTCACGAGGCGCGATATAACGATAAGAGAAGTACACACGATTAAAAGGGGCGAAGAGTAATAAAAAAAAAGGGTGACGACATAACCTAGGCAGCAAGAGACGAAGATAAAAATATTTACGACTTGGCAATTGTAAATTAATGTACGAGTTAGCGTGCCCGCGTCTTGCGCTAAAGCGGTACACGTTCGCCAAGGTAGATAAAAAAAGCCAAAGCCAACCTGAAAGCCGAGAAAAATGAAAGAAATAGAAAAAGTACGTGGAAAAGCTTCGGACAGATACGAAACGTTGGAATTACATATAAAATATTACGTCTGTAATTACTCTCCAGCATATACCTCGACGATATAATAAATAATGATCGTAGACGTAACGTGTGATTCGTTGTGCTCGGATAAAGTAAGATTTATAACAGAAAAAATATGCAAATAAGGACAACCATTAAGAGAGTGAAAATTCTTAATAAGTAAACCATACTATACGCTATTCTCGAATACGTAAAAAAAAAATATGTCATTCGAGTAAACCTTTTCTTTCCGCAGGAACATTACATCATCGATCCCTTCTTTTTTACTAAATCGATTAAACAATTATAATTTAGATGGCAGCTTGAGGGGCTCGGCGATGGATGAAAAAACACGTCTCAATACATAAGAAACCATACGTCGCCTCCTAACAAGTTTAATTTATGCAGCTGTTCTCAAATAGGACACCTCTATTCAGTAATAATGGGCGGAGGATGTAAAAATCAACGTCACAGTTGAATAGTTTTGATTGTCCGAGTATACTCGGCGTGGAGTCACGGCATCGAGAGTAGGGATTAAAAATTAATAAATCCGAGTCAATGCGCTATAACGAGAACTCCGGATGACCGAAGTGAAACAACTACGGTTGTTAATTTAATATACTCGTACCTTAGGTATACGATGGGCTTGGAAAAAAAAAGAGGTGGCGGATTTCAGCTCCGAAAAACGTATATCTCGAAAACGCTTTTAATTAAAAGAAAATAATAAGTGTCGGGTTTGTGTGAGAGAGAGAGGTGAGGTGTCCTAGGTATAAGTTTTTCGGTCGTTTGGGCCGTTCTTGCTCTCTCGTTTTTCGGACCGAAGAAAATACTTTTTCCATTTGCGTGTAATATAATTTAAAAAGAAGGAAAGACGGAAGAAAATATAAATTGCGCAAACGAAAAAGCAATATAACAGGGCATATTTCATTTTCTACGTTAACGCCAGATTAGCAAAATTGAAAATTAAAAATCTCGTATATTAGAAAATTTTTTATCGAGTTTGTTAACGTGAAAAAACCCGAGGATGAGTTTTATAAGCGTACAGTCTTAATGATATTGCGTCGCGGTAGGGTCATATTTTTTTAATGCATCATGTTGGGGTGATTTTGATGACGGGGTGTATTTAAATGATTTTTTAAAATTTAAATATACATTTTTTTAAAAAAGATTTACTTGAATTTTTATACAATATTCGTTTCAAAATTTTTTTTCCCAGGTTGTCCCAAGTCTCACAAAAACGCATCAACTGAAGAATTTTGCAACACTGATAATAAATTGTGGCGAAATTTGAGAAATTACAAAAAAATATTCGCAAAAGGAAATGTTCCTCATTTAATTTTTAACAAATTTTGTTTCAAAAAATTTTTTTTTCAACAATTTTTCTCATACCCCAACTGAAAATTTTTTATGATTATGACAATATACCAAAATTGTGTCGAAATTTGACGAGTTACGAAAAAAAATTCAATAATAAAAATTCTTCCTCATTTGATTTTTAACAAATTTTGTTTCAAAAATTTTTTCTCATATTGCCCCAAGTCCCACAAAAACGCACCAACTGAAGAACGTTTTGGCAATGCAACCAAAACAAAAAACAAAATTGAGACGAAATTTGATGGTTTATGAAGAAGATGTTCTTTATTAAATTCTCCACAAATTTTGTTTCAAAAGTTTTTTCCTCTAGTGATTCAAAACTCAACAAAAAATGCCTAGATACGAATACTCCAAACTAGTTTCGGTCTATTTTACCACCAAATCGAAAAAAATGGATAAGAATTGCCATCTTGATGTAGTGTTAGAGAAAAATTCAAAAAAAAAAACGAAAAACAAGCCGATTGTAATCAGCGAGATGAACGATTATAAATTCTTTAAAAAAATTTGGTTTGCTATTTTTTGATTTTTCATTCAGCAGGTGCCTTGGTTGCTTGGTACTGACTACAGACCTGATTTGAGGTTTCAAAGTGAGGGGAAAAGATGAAATTTATACTTCGAATTTAAAAAACTTTAAAACAAATATTAAAGTTCCATGAAAACAAATTAAACTATATTTTTATAATAAAATAAAATTAATTCCTTTTAATAAAATCAGTATTTGCCTAAGTAGACATGAAAAATTCATGAAAAACCCAATTATTTTGTTGCTTTATAGCTCAAAAATTATGTAGATAAACGACCTCGCATTGTAATGAGTGCATTTTGTAGAAAATTCATCGAACTTTAATTTTTAATTGATGCATTTTTTTGATAAAACCAGTTTTCGTCTCGTTAAAACCAAAAGCTGAAGTAGTATGCCGATTTTACCCCAAAATTACTAACATTCGCATTTTTTCGGAGTCCAACAAAGTTGGTTTTCCCGGAACTCATTTTGTAGAGAATTTACTCAGCTTTTATTTTGAACTGAGCTATTTCCCTGATTAAGATGATTTTTACACAGATACAAGCAAAAATCCGCCTTCAGAAGGGGAAAAACTCACAAAAGTGGATTTGCCAGGCTGCCAGTATGACATAAATCCTCGAAATCGTTACTTCATCTACCTCACGTATTCCACGCAAAACCTTGATAAATCACCAATTTTCTATCCACCATCTCTATTCCGCAATTGGGAATTATTTTCACACGATTTTTCTCCATTGCATTCATGGTGCTTTCACATGAAAACCGATGCCACCGAACATCAATGGGAATTTCTTTGCAGGTAATAATTTAATATCGCATTAATTCATCGGCACTACGGTACATATTTAGTGAAATGGTAAACATTACTTCAACCGGCACGTACCAAACAATACTCGTCATCTTTAACCCTATCATTTTAATTCACCTTTCGCGTCTCATTCGGGTGTACTCGAGCACGCCTTTTTTTCTTATTTCATAATTTACACGTACTACGTGTTACTTTAAAAAAAAAAAAAAAAACGCTTTGAAAATGAAAAAAAAACCAACATCGAACAAATCAACAGGTGCGAACAAATATATTTGATTCTATCAGTAGCCTCTTCTTTCAGACTAACTATAAATTATCTAGTTTCTGCGGATACTTCGGGTACCTTAGTAAACGGAGACATGTAGTCAAACCTGAACCTCTGCGATATACGAGACACTGGAGAAAAACCACATCAAAATCTCCGAGAATTGAACCTCTAATTCTTTTTATCTAAAAACGCTTCACTCGTCACACATGAAAAAGCCCAAAGCTTCGAGGTAATTTCCACGTAAAAATTACCTTCTCTCTACGTGCGACGACACCTCGACAAAATATTTTTTATTCTTTCGGCACACGTTTTCGCACCCTCGTTCTACTCCCTCCCGCCTTGCTATATTCTTCGGTATCATTATTTTTTCCTGTTTTCTTAATGCACTTACATTTTCGCGAATGATTTAGTACTTTAAATAAAGCTCGATGGTAATCGCGATACCCGCAAAGGTTTTTCTAGATTAGTGCAAAAAGTGCAAAAACCCACTAACGACCAGAAAAAAGGGTTAAGTTATTAACACAAAATATATGGCTAGGGTTAGGCTGGGGCGCACGCGGCACCGACGGCCGTACCATCGTCGAAACTTGCGCCGAAGAGCGAAAAAAAAAATCTCTTAAATAATTCCTTCGAATATTTATTACCCTGTTTTTTTCGCCGATATTTTTCCAACCCTTTGTGAAGGTTTTTTGAAACAACTTTTCTTTTAAGTCTATATTTTCATTAAAATTCTAGCAGCAGAAAAAAATTACTATAGTCGGTGAAAAAAGTACTGCGACGAGTAGCGCGTAGTTCGCGTTATGAATTTTTTTCTATATTAACGATGACGAGTAAGAGCTTTGTTGTGTATTTTCTACCAAACTAATGCCCAAAAATTACCATTATTTTGGATTTTTTTCCCTACAGCTTCGAAATAAATCTTCTGAACGTATACTACTCGCATATTTTTCATATGATCGATCTCGGTTTATTAACCTTTGATTAATTGTTAAGCTACAATTGAAAACGATAAATTTTATTTTGATTTGAGAACATATATGTATGTACTAAGATGTATCGATAAATTGAAATAACTTATAGCATTATATGTCTTTCGAGATGCCTTAGGGTGTGTGTGTATTTTACTCTGTAGATCGTTGAAATGTGTGAAAACACCTGCTTCCAATGGCCTAGTTCGTGAGATCTAAATTCAATGTATTTTTTGTTGCCCATTCCAGGGGTAGATTGGACTTGTGTTCGCCGAAGAATGTAGGAGTATTTTGAAATTGTACGTGAAACGGTGTCACGAGGGGAAGAGGGAGGGTATCGAGGAGGTGGGAATGCTTCAGTGGTATTTGTTTTTGCAGTTATTAGTACCTTATTTTTTTTAAATAAAGAAATTAAATGTTTGATTTTTACAATTGCAAATTTATTAAAGTATGAGTAAATAAATGATTCCCAAGACTTGAATGAAAAATTCTAGAGCGATACATGAAGAGAGGTAGTGGGGGAGAAGGGAAGAAAGGGGACTAGATGAGAAACCTGAATAAATGTGTAAAAAACAATTTTGCCAAGATTTTAATAGCGATTAATAACGCTATAAACGAAAATGTCCACTAAGCTAATAGGAAGTGACAAGGAGGGGGGGGGGCATGCACAACACAAAATTCACCTAAATAAACTAAATTTGGTTAAAAAAAAGAAACTGTTAAAAATCCAAAATTAACATTCGTAGTCAAATTTTGGGTCATCATCACTATGCCAAAATAAATAAGGGTCTCAGTGACGTTGTAAATGCACCTGAATTGCGAATCAGTGACGTCATTGCAATTTTAATACTGTGATAAGGTTTAATTTAAATAATTTTGTAGACGAATATCTCATCCGATGCATCCAATGTTTTCCTGCGGAATGATTTTTTTCGTAATTTTTGATATTTTTTCAAGTATTTTAACGGATACTTTTTTTGTAATTTTTCCAACTATTTTTTGTAAATTTTTGAAATTTTTCGAAAGTTTGTTTGTTGATGTTTTTGATGGGATAAGTTCACAGATTAAATTTCAATTCGAAAACATATTTTTAATATACAATTTTTATATGAAACAATACCCTCTTTCCTCCTACTTATACTCGTGGTGCTAATTTTGTATGCAAAATATACCTGCAAGTCATAAAAAAAGATAATATTTTATGAGGGGAGGAAGGAAGGGGAGGGATGAAAAGGTATCGACATCTCAAATTTTCAAAGTAGGAAAGTTTACAAATTTAATACAACTTTCAAAATTTCATTTGCTTTTTACTTTTTTTTCATTGGAAAAAAAAATGACCAAAAGTCAAAAAAAAAATTCATATTTGTATAATGTTGCGAGTTAACGCAAGTTTTGGATTTTTTTTCGAGCAACAAAAAAAATAATACAAAATTCCTTTTTTCTTGAATATTTGAAAAGGCGTACAAAATCTTTTGGTACATTCAATTTTAATAAGTGAGAAACAAAAAAAAAATTCTCGAAACAATTTCCTTCGATAATGAAAAATTCCACAAAATTTCCTCGTAATTTATCAACTAGACCTTTTGATTTATACAAATTTTTCTCTTCTTAAAGAATCCACACGTTAAAAAATCTACATCATCGAATTTGATATAATTTTTTTGAATAACTCCTGAAAAATTGAAGATATGCAAAATACTCTCATTATCTTTTTCGTTACCTATCGGCTCATTCGGTCTTGGAACCTTTGAATCACAATCCTTGGTAATTCGTATAGAATCCAAATCGAAAAAATAAAACATCGGGGAAAAAATAAGAGAAGGGAGGAAACCGATTAAAAATGCCATCGCATTTGTACGCTTGAAAAAAAAAAACTTTTCCATTCCATAAAAAAGCTCCAATTCACGATAAAACTCTGTTTAGGAAATACTTTGAAAAACTACATCACCGCGGAGTTGAAAAAGTGTAAAAAAGACGAACTTTCTATTTGATTTAATCCCGACGCTTTTTTTTTCACCTTTTATTATTTTAATTACTTCTTTAAAAATTTGTCGCGAGTAAAACGAATTGGAAAATTCGATAATCTTATTAATCGACGGAAAAGTGGAGTTTTTTTATTTAAAAAAATCACGTTATTGCGGCTGGTGAAATTTTCTTCGTTGTGAGAAAAGGACGTCGTTGCGCCGAGTCGATTTTAAAGACGATAAAGGCTACAAAGCGCCTAAACGATGTAACTACTTAAAAGTGTACTTAGTGCGGATGAATCATCCTTGGTGTATGTAATATCCCTAACCTAGGGTAAAATTTTCCCTTATAGTCTGTATGGTGCTTTCTCTTTACATAGAGAATCTCACCCTTTCTAGTAACCCTTTTTCGCCAGTGCATCCGTCGTCTTAGTAACATACACTCGCAAGAGAAACGGGTCAAAACTTTGTAATCTTTTGCACGATATTCGCGTGTAAAATGGTACAATTATTTTGAGAGATATTTAAGGGTATGAGGAAAGTTTCGGGAGCGACACCTTTACCTATATTTACGATATTTCCAATTAATTCATCGGACGACGATTACTAAGTGAAATATATTCTGTAGCCGAAAGGATTATTATGATTAATACCGCCGCCACCGAGAGAACAGCTGGTATCCGTTGATTATACGTTTACGGCTTTTATCCAAAATGTAAACATAGCGTTACAACGAAAATATAATTCTTTATTAGACACGCGTCGCTGACCGTCTTGCTAGAAACCGCTCAAAATCAACACCTTTCTCGAGAAAACCATATGCTTCTTCGCGTATATCATTCGAGTCTTATTACCTACATTTCTAATATGGGTCAGATCATAGGTACTGACAGTTTGCATACGACAATGTAATTATTCGTTTGATGTGTACCGGTGCCAGAGCTCGATGGTTTTCTTACTACATGTCGTTCGGTATTTTACGCTTTCCCTGGGAGTATAATTGTACCGTGCATATGCCCTATGTCTCGTAGTCGATAAATTCGGTCGTTATATGCATGGCTTCTTCAGTAAATTGCGTAATTTTCAATAGCAAGTCTTTTGTTGGAGGTGTACGCGGTACGCCTGAGGGATGGAAAATTTCGTATTGTTTCCATGTGAATGGTATGTTTAGATTGGGACATTATTCGGTATTTCGGCTTGGAAATATTACGAAAGAGAGGATCACGTAACGGGCACTCATAATCATAAGGCACCTTTCCAGGTCACACTCAGAATTCCATCGAACTTGGCAGAATCGAAAATGCCATCAAAAAACCTCAAAACCAAGTTATTAGCAGCTGAATCTCATCATTCAATGGGAGGGAGGGGGGGAAGTCTAGATTAAAAATTTTGAAATACATTTCAAGGAGTTGAAGTGATTGAAAAAATCTGAAAAAAAAATTTCATTCGGGTAGACAACTCCCGCTTATGTTGAAAATTCGCTAAAAAAGAAATTTACGCTTAGCCGCAGTGGGGCTCGCACCTCCCCTCCAGGGGCCGAGGAAGCTAGAAGTGGTTCCTAAAATTTTTTTCGCGTGTCTTCGTCAATTTTTGTCATTAAATCAAAAATTCGCGTTAAAGGGTCGATTCACCCCAATTAATGGGCTAGATTTTTATAACAAAATGACCCCAGATTTCAGCATCCCGTAACTCCTCAAATACTCAAGATAGACGAAATTTACATACTGTAACCTTCCTGATAGAACTATCTAATCGCAAGAAAAAAAGTTTTATGGAAATTTCACCAAACATCAATTCTAAATACTCTACGGAGCTAATAAACGAGATACTCAATGTTAAATGAAATTCAACTCGATATACCGTCTAATTCCAAATTATAAACTTCAAATTATACTCCCACGATTTGCTCCCTTCAGAGAACACCTCATCACGGTATACTTACCAAACATCCAACACCCTTGTACCCCCCTCGTGCTCATATATTACACAAAAAGTCACCAGAAGAATGTCAAGCTTCACCATATGGATAACTTAGAAGTGATAAAAAGACATACATTTACCTTTGCGGCATGAGTTCGCAGACTAGATTCGGTGGCAAAACCTTTACCGCAAATTGTACAGTGAAATGGTCGATTTTTGGCTCGTTCTACTTGCGCGTCATGGTTTCTAAGATGCTGTTGCAGGTTTGATAATTGTATAAAGGCTCTTCCGCATTCAGCCAGGTGACAACGATAAGGACGTTCGCCTAAAATGAGAAAAGAAATTTTAAATGAAATAAATTCATCAATTCCATCAAAATGATGATCACAATTGAGCTACGCTTATAGAAAATATAGGCTTAAAAAATTCGCAAAAAAATTCACTCTCTTTATATCAACCTCAAAACCATAATAAATATCGATACTTTCGAACACAATTTCATAGGTACATTTTCTCTCCACCTCTTCCTCCACAGTACACGAGAAAAAATTACACATAAACTACACGCTTAAACGACACGCACACATACGCGTATATAATAAAACACGCGATATATTTAAAATTTCATATAGCATGACCAACGAGGTAATAACATATCGATTACATTTGTATCGTCGTCTTTATACCTTTACCTATACTATTGTTTATTAGGTTTATGTTTATTGAAAATAGTAAAACTGGATTTCCTACTCATTAGAACGAGTTTTTAAGTTTTTTTCTTTTTTTTTTCGCTTTACCTCGGTTTCTTGTATGTAAAGCTGTATACGTCGTTTAAGTTATGGTATTTATTGAAAGTTTTATGGGTTTCGTTGGATTCATTAAATGCACGTTTAGTCGCCCCGTCTCCAGTACAATTTATTTACAATGTTGATCGAACGTTATTTATTTCGTCGTATTTTGCCGTTGGAGTCTTTGATGTACGAGTGGTCTCGCGCGATTTATGGAATTTTTCAATCGCACGAGAATCGAAGATGCGTTTTAGAAAATCGAATTGTCAACATGTAACCCTAAAATAGTATTACGACTTGACGCACACATTGAAGCTAGGCAATCAATCCCGATAAAAATATAATGGCTTTACAGGGAAAACTTTGAAGATAAAACTCATACATTTTTGAATAATTTTCAATACTCGTAATTCCCATTTCATCATTCAAAGGTACATTTTTCACACATTTTCAAAATAATATAATGCAAAAGTAAAATAGCCAGAGAAATTTATAAACACTTGATAATTCAATCATACCACCGTATGTAACTTTTCACGAGAAAAAAAAAGGCCATATTCAAATTTCATCAATCTTTGATATTTCAGGAGTAAGCAAACTGCGAAAATCAAAGCTTTAGTATTCAATTTTAGATTAAGGCGAAATTCACCAATAACGTTTCTCAATCCTTAAGATAAATTTAGAGACGTTCTGGTGTTGAAATTTCAATTCATGAAAAAAATGAATTTCCGGCACAAGTTAGGAACCCCTGAAGGATCAAAAAATTCATCCAATGAAGAAATCAATTCATCTATCATACTCAACTTTTTACGGGCAATAAAAATAGTTATATGAAAATTTTGCCTATTTCCAAAATTCAAGGAGCTATCAACCTTCGAAGTCTCTTATTACCTGTAATATCAAAATTGAGAAAAATTTCTATAGAACATTTTTCGTAGATCTCAATGAGTACTATAATGTTCAATTATTGATTTCTCCTCCTCTCTTTCCCTCGTCGTCTATTTTTACCTATCAACAAAAAATACCCCATTTCAAAAAAATCCATTAATTTGATTAATCTTACGTTTTATTAGAAAGTAAATCAACCAATGGAGAAATCTCCAGCCCAAAAATCACCTCAGAAAATTCCCGTCAACCTTTTGCCTTCACTCGACAACACCACACATGCGTCGCATACTAGGTACAAGTTCATTCTCCGGTAATAACCTTCACTCCGAGACTCCTAGTTTACGCACATTCGCTAATTAAACTCTCGTAAAAGCAAAAAACGCCCGTCGATAAAAAAAGCCATCATTTTTTGCCTTTCAATTACCCGCCAACGTAGCGCTATGGTAAAGGGAGGTTTTCCAAGCCGATCTACACGTCTCGGTTTGCCAAAATGGCAAAAAAAAACATTTATGACATTCGACGTAACGCTAATTACTCCACGTTTGAACTCGGAGTTGAAAAAACTCGTAAAAATCGCCGTTTTTCCTCTTGCACACCGTATCGAATACGTAGCCGCGAAAATTTCCATAATTACGAGCAGGTAACCATGATTTCGGCGCGGACTTATCAAAGCGTAAACATTGTTGATTTGAACGTGTGCATTTTTTGGTCTCGTTCAACAAATGGAAGAATTTTTTCTACCTTCGAGGCATCTATTCAAACGCATTCATTCGGATTAAGATTAATTGTCTGAATAAAATTTACAACCGTCAACGCGCTCTCGAGTACACCTTAATGAATGAGAATAATAATGGCCATTAATTAGAATGTTTTCCATTTGTGGACACGTCGTATCGTAAAAAAAAACTATTTCCCCCGCCTATTTTCTTTTACATCGAATAAAATTCTATCGTGTGTGTATATTCGTACATAATCGTGTAAAAACTACGCGCGTTGATTGCTTTAAAAATTTTCACATTCCAGTGATTTTTATGATTATATACACGCATGTTTGCGGCCAGCTTTAAAAGAATGAAAAATGCACCATCATTGTTCATTGAGCATAAAAAAACCCGAGGTGTAAGTTGGTTACGTACCCATCAACAGAAAATTAAAAAAAAAACCTACCAATGATATCCCATCCTATTGCAGTTCGGTTACGAATGAGTGACCATACTGCAATTACACGCTGCTCTTCTTTGGACGAAAAAAAAAGCGTGGGCAGTATTTTTATCCACCTTTTAATGGCGGATCACTATCGTACAATGTGTCCATACATTATGTAAATATCTCCTTCATTCGGAAAAAAATACCTCCCTTTATGAAACAGCAAAGGGTAAAAGAGGTCGACAGGGTCGACTTAGCGACGACTAGAATATATTTATACAGCGTCGTCGCGTCGTTAATGTACAGTATATTTACAAGAACGGTTAAAATTTCGCAACGTGCTTGTTGAACGAGAAATATCGCTAAAAATCCCCTTTCCTCAAATATTCCGGCACCAGTCCAGTTCAACGGTTTTTCCAGCAAAACCCTCGAGAATTTCCGAGTGAAGGCTCAAGGAGTGAATACCTCGAGATCGCGATTTCGAGTCGGAGATTCGGTAATTTTTATCATTGGCCAAGACAAGGTTTCTAAATTGGTACCACTGGAGCTAACCAGCGTGAAATGCATCGAGATTATAAGTCTTTTTTCACGCTTCGCGGAAAGAAAAATTATAAGTACGAATTAGCGTCGTTTTAACTCGTCTTCGCGTCACGTCGGATTCACATTTGACAACATAATCTAGTTTATTTAACCACGTTTTCTTTAGTAATTTACAAGGAAATACTTCATGAGTGTACTAGCATTTCGGAGGAAAGGAAATAAAGATACAAAAATTCGCGAAATTAAAGATAATACAGAAATTGAGAATATTTGGTGAAATTAGGCGAGAATACAGTGATGGAAGGGGAAGGGATGGAGGCGAAGAGAAAAATAAGGAGAAATTTTTAGCCTCAATTAACAGCCATTTAAATTATTTTTTGCCGAATTATATTAAAATTTTTCATTTTTCATTTTTTTCAATTACTTTTGTTCTGTTTTTCGTTTGTTTAAGATTAAAATATGTTAATTTTTCTATTGTTTTCATTTTCTTGACATCATATAGTAATTTTATCTTGCACCATTTTTTTCATTTTTACTATTTTTCATTCATTTTTCCACTGCCCCTTTTTTACTTTTTGATGAAATACACGGATTATACAATTTTTCCAACGAAACTCTGCATGTGATTGCAATTTAGACAAGGTTATTAACCCCCTCATGCCAAGAAATCCACGTGAACATTCAATTTAAAAACATCTTCAAATTTTCAGAAGCTTATTCTCCATACGTGTTAGTCTTTCAAAAGTATTGAAAATTATCAAATTAGTCAAACACTTTCACATTCCGAACACAATTTGTTGACTTTTCCTAATTTTTTTGAAATTTCTGTCTCGGTTCACTTATTCAAGATCCTGATTTTTACCTTTGACTTTTTTAGCGTTCTGACACGTGGACGAAGAATTTTCAAAACAAGAGATAAAGCAAATTTAAAAAAAATGAAAAAGTAGAGAATAAATTGAAAAAACAAGCGAAAAAATGTTTAAAAAAATAACCGAAAGTGCAAGAAAAAGTGTAACGTTATGAAATATTCTATAAAAAATTAATTCAAAATAATACATCTGTTGGTTTTTAATTCTTTTTCTCATCATTTTTACAAATTTCAATTAAGAGAAAAAATTTTTTAAATAAAGAAAATTAAAAAAAAAGAAGAAAAAAATGAAAATAAATTAATAATAATAATTACGAGCTGGAAAAAATTGCCTAAAAAATGAAGAAGAAAGACTTCGTCACTAAAATTTATCATAAATAAATATGTAGTGAAATTCTAGAAAAATTAAAAAAAAAATCATTTTAATATAAATTTTACAAAATTCTTATTATTTTTTTTTCTTTATTATCAACTTCTTTAAAGGTAGAGTATATTCTACCACCTCCCCCCTTTTCAGTGGTCCAATTCAGAATTGAAAAAAAACATATAGTCAAAATTCTCAAATTTCAACAATTGTATTCAACTTTACAGTGTTTCACACATTCGGGTAAATTTAAAACAGAGTCAATGTTTCTGATGAAAAAATCACTGTAGGATCGAATTGAACCCTACAAAATCAACTTCTCCTGCACCTCACCAGCGTTCATTCCTCATCTCCTTCACTTTCAAGACGACCTCTCTTCATGAGGCTCACGAATGAGGCTTCCTAACTCCTAAGAACATGTCTGAAAGAACCTTCTCCGAAGACGTCTCTAAACAAACCGCACCAATAGCTCGAACCAGATCGAAGCTACGCGCACCAAGCACTTTACCAGGGCTCTTCGCGATATAAATCATCGCCTAGCACGCGTCCGAACTCCAACCTTAAATCTTCACCGCGCATTTAGTTTGATTTATGAACTCGTCCACTAAACCGTAATCTCTTAGGTTTTACAAACATCCGGACGCATCGACCTTTAAGCCACATACGCCCGTTAATTAAAGAGAAAAAATCGCGCTAATCGACGCGTAAATAATTCTCCGACCATAGGTGGCGAATGGAACAGGAAGCATTAAAACAATGTCATCTCTAACGGTCTAAAAATTTAAGAATTTCAAAACAAGGGAGTACGCGAGAACCGGACTTCAACAGGAAAGGGATGGTCCTTTAGAAAAGGTCCCGAATATTTTTTTTCAGCGAGTATAAAATCAGTAAAAAAATTTTTCACACATGTACGCGCAAAAAAGGGATTAATCTAACGAATTAATATTCTTTTGTTTTAAACTCGTTATGATAATGGACCATTGGTACTGTGCTCTTTTTCTTTTCTTCTTCACGATCTTTTTTTTCCCTATCGTGTCGCATTTGTAAAAATCCCTTTCAAGTAATTTACGTGTAATAGTAATTATCGCTTTGATTCTCACCGTTTCAATGAACAACCGTTTGATTTTATGAAAGAGACAAAAAATTATGACGCGTTTTGTTTCAACCTTTCCAGTGTCTGGATGCATTAGACTGATTTGATTTAGACGTTTTGTCAACCGAGATCCAACGCGTCCAAAAAGCAACAGTAAATTTTCAGTTCTTCAATATAATGGAGCATTAATAAATGAGTTTTATATGTACGTTTGAGCCCCCTTGTATCGGTTTTTACCCCCCTCCTCCAATACAAGTAATAATTACGGTTTATTTGAGAGATGTCAGAGCGGTATTGAATTTGACCACAATTAGGATTTCTCAATCTTTCGAAAAAATCGTTTACAAAAAGAGTGAACAAAAAGTGGAATAGTAACCAAGTCACTATAAAAGTAACTTGATCAAGTTGTAGAAAAAAGAAAAAGAAAAACTACGAAAAGTGATTTCTAGTGATTTTAGAATGAATTAAGATGGAAAAACACCAGTGAAATAGTAATTAAATCGCTAAAAAAATAATCATCACTAAATAAAATGAAAGTGATTGTTAGCGAATTTGGATGAATTAGCACATCAAGTGAAACAGTAACCAAGTCACTAAAAAGTGACACGCTGAATTAATTACAAAAAAGTGAATTCTTACAAAAAGTGATCTTAAGTGATTTATTCAAAATGAATTAAGACAAAAAAAAAACTGCCGAGTGAAATGATCTTCATAAGTCACTAAAAAAGTGACCATCACTAAATTAACAACAATTAGTGATTTTCAGTGAGTTTCGACAAATCGAATTAAAAAGCGTCAAAAAGTGAAATAAAGTCGCTATAAAATTAATATTGTCTTGAATTATTAGAAAAATTTTTTTTAGTGATTTTAGAGCGAATTAAGACGAACGGATAAAGGGTGAAATAGTAACCTGATAAAACTATAAAAAAATCATCAAAAATTATGAAAAAATATCTATAAAAAATTCTTGAGTAACTTGAAATTTTTTCACCTAAAATTGGTTTTTAAAAAAATAAGTACCTAATTTCCTTTCTCATTTTTTTTCAAAATATCTCTGGAAAAAATAATAAAAAATACCTTAGATTACTGAATCCTGTAAAAATCTTCACCTCCTTTCCTTCGCAAGAAAAATCGACCACTTAATCCACACAAATTCCTACACGTTAACAACCACCTCACTAACCCCATTCGATAAAAATGACTACTTTGTCGCACACCCTCGACTCATTATAAAAACCATACCGAATTCTTTATACATTCCATTATTCAGAACCTACAAATGGTGTTTGTTAAAAAGCAAGAAAAAAGCGGTGAAAAAAAAGGCCGAAGAAAAAGGGTTAATAACGAGAAATTATCCGCTAACTACAAAGCATCTTCGGCTAATTTTTAATATTCTTTTCAATCTTTTTAATATTATTCTTTCGATATCTGCTTTTTCTTTTATTTTATTAAAATTTCATTAAAATAACCCTTTTTTTATCGCCGTTCTACTGACGATTTAAATTATTTTTCGATTTTGACGTTCGATAGGGTTTCGGTGTGCTTTTTTTCCCGCAGTGAGAATTTTTCACTCGTTTGAGTGTCCGATGCGGATTATGGTGTTGGTAAAGGGTTAAAGAAGCTTGGAAGGTGAAACGAGGAGGATTTTTATTAAGCAAACTTTCTCGACGGAATTCGAAACGTGTTTTTTTGTTTTCTAAGCTCAGCCGTTAGGTTGGATTTCACACGGTGCAAAAAATTCTGCGAAAATTTCGATCCTATGAAGCTGCATAGAATTTGGTTGCTTTTGAGATGGAGAAATTTTTTCGAAGCATTGGTAAAGGAGTGAGGATGGGATGGTAGGGGGGAGGGAATAGAATTGAATTTTTACATTTTTGATAAAATTACGAATTTTTTAATTAAACCTATACCAAAATAATTTTCTCATTAGCAAAAAAAAAAAGGAGAGAATGATAGCGAAGTGAGGGAATGAAGAACGGTGCTCAGTGTTGCAGAAATTAATTCAATATAGAATTTTTCTCCGTTACAATTCGTGAAATAATTCTTCGATACGAAAAAGGAAAAAGGAAGCGATTACTTCAAATGTCATATTTTACGAACACCCTGTAAACTTATAAAAATGACAATCGTTAAGTAACAAATAACAAATTACAAAAAACAACGCGACGCGAAGTGGCGTAAAAAAAAGAACGGAAAAAAGGGGAAAAATGAAAAACGATTATCATTACCTTTTAAAAGCATCGGAAAATGAAAATAAATTATGAGGGTTTTTCGTTATTTTTTAAGTATTGAGTAAATTAAAGGAAACGGGTGGTTTTTCTTGTTTGCTGTCGTTCGGCAAAAATCGAAAAGATTTTTAATGGAACATTAACACCTCTATTAAATTGTTGCAGTGATACATAAAATGTTGCATGGTCCTACGTGATGGAAAAATTCACGCAGAAAGGATTTTACGCAGTGTGACATCCTATGTGAAGGATTTTTCATTTTTTTTGGAAGCACGAAGAAGTTGAGGAGGGAGAGGGGAAGCTGAGCACGGTACAGTTGCAATTTTCATCGATTCTCAAAGGCGTAAAATTTTTAATGAGTCATTCGAAGTATATTTCACGCGTTTTTCGATTCCATGTCGTGTTAGAAATTTTACAAAAATTTTCATTTTCCAAGAGACCTCCAGCTTTGGAAATCCGAATTCTAGTGATTAATTCGCTCGACTTCCGCGACCAACCAAATCTTTGTAACACGAAGAAAACTAACTTTAGAACCCATTTAAAAATTAAACGATTAATTTAAAAAAGGCTTTAAAATAAAGGAGTCTGGAGTTGATGGACGATGGCATATCGACGCTTTTTTGTCAACGTGATTCGAATTCTATTGGCTGTTTAAAATAACTGGAAATGTGCAGCTTCAAGGAAAAGATGCCTACCTCCGGGGGAGGGAGGGGTGAATTTTTTTAATAGGTTTGAATTCTATGTTTTTTTTGTACCTGAAATGAAAAATCTCGAGAAACGCTTCAAGTGTAATTTCTCATAAACTGAAAAATCTGATTGAAGATCTGGAGTGTTTTTTAAGGATGAGAGAGGAGGGGAATGATTGGTGATTTTTTTCTCAAATCATATAAACTTTAAGAAATTGAAAAAAAAGTAATAAAGAGAGTGAAGAATCGAAGAAAAAATGAAATGATTTTTTTTCAGAAAGAGAGGGGGAGGATTTTTCAATTTTTTAAAATCACGATATTCAAATTTTAAGAAATTGAAAAATAAAAAAAAAACAGATTACAGCAAAACATCCCTAATTTCGTCTCTTAAATTTTGAAATTTTTACTACGGGGAGAGAGGAGAGGGGTTAACACACGACTCTCTGTAAATTCATTAAAAACACTACAAAAAAGAATGCCTTCAATTCCGACAACATTTGCGAAAAAAACACCAAAAAACATCCCATCTACGACCAAAAAAATACAATTTTCAAGGTCCATCCCTTTCATGTACCTCCGCAGACGAAAAAAAATAACAATTTCGAGATAATAATATCATTACCACGCCTAAGTATTATTTTTCTCGACGTTATAATGCGCTTTTTCATTAAAATTACATTACAACCCTTTTTTTCCAAAAGTCGACTTTCGTTTCGAAACAGTTGTTAGTATTTTTCAATTTGAAAAACATTTAACGAGTTTTTGCTTATTTTTTACCATCAAAATTGAATCTTTTAACGTTGAAAAATGGTTTTAAAAAAACACCTTCCCCCTCTTAATACCTTCAGTTCACCTTGTACCTCTTCTCGCTCCCTCAGCTTACATATTCATTTCAAAATGGTAAAAAAAACCTCGATGGATTTTCCAATATTACGCATCGGTTGGGTATCCGCACTTATGACGTCACATAATGGTCATATTGGGGTTGGATCCCCCTTATTTTAAAATACCACGTATCGCGCCATTCTGACGTATAGTAATGAAATCTATCGAGTTTATGTGACGTAATCCTTTATATAATACTTGTATAAGTAGGATATAATTCATCATGCGTTATCTATTATACGTGGATACGCGATCCCATTCCGCCATACGAGCTCCAAATGTATAAAAATTTTTCAACTTTTTCCCCCCTTTTCATCGCCGCGGCCGTCTACAACGTTAACGTAAAAAGGGGTCATTGCACTTTGGAGAGTTGTTTTAAAATATGAAAAATATTAAATTTATTACACGCGAGGGTGGATGAAGTATGCATCTCCACCGCCTTTTACGTATACGCACATTTTTGCCAGTTATGAAATTGTGTAGCGTAAAATGCAGCGTGCACGCCGTGCGCCACGTCAAAAGCTATCCTCTATCTTTGTCCGCCTTATACGAGCTCCAAATGAATTTTCGTTATTATTAACCGTTTTATGCGAGTGCTCAATGTGTAGTAGGTGTGCTATGTGCATATGTAGAAATTATAAACAAAATGCGGTCTTTGCAGCTTTTACGGAGCCATAATACCTTTAGGTTTTGCGTAGCTGTATTAAAATGGCGAATATTCGAGTATTCGCGAGGTATACTCGTAATTGCATTATTTTTAGGGTTCAAATTGCGTTGAGAATTTTACGAATTTTTTTACTACCCCGAGGAAAATTAAATTTTCGTTGTTTTTGCACGTGATGATGAATTTTAAATATTTACATCAAAACTTGTATTATTCATCTTGAAAAAAATTTGGCATCAAATTGATTCTGAAAAAATAATCAGTCAATTTTTTTCTGAATGTGAT